>JAKTSS010000011.1:0-67586 GCA_030580355.1 Debaryomycetaceae sp. yHKB357 | reverse complement strand
TGCGCTATGTAGGTGATGGATTGCGGCACGGATTTTTCACCGGTAAGCCCCTCTAGGCGCATTCCGTGTGAAGGTTAAATCCTGCTCTTTAAGCATTCTCACGCCGATAAAGTAGCACTATCAAGGTGAAAAGACTTTCAAGGTGAAAAGTGATAAAAATGTAAGGAGCAGCATTTTGCTTCAAATTAAGATTCGAAAGAAGTTTAATCAGATGATACATTTTAAGGTTTAAAAGAATTAAAGTTGAAATGGGCAAGGTGTTTCCAAAAAGATGAGGGTGTCGAGGATCCCATAATAAATATCTACCATTACGTTCATACACTAAATCTTTGTGATGAATGAGTAGCTTACGTCTCAAGTGAAGATATTTAACTGATTATCATGTTATAGTTTGGCCAAATTCAAAAATATAGGGGGGACCAGCAATTCTTATTCTGAAACCACGGGGAGCGCAATAAGCGCGTCGGCTGGAATGGTTAAATGCCCTTTAAAATCCCTATAAAGCTAATGCTTAATTGAACTGGAATAAATCGATGCTCGAATATTTTGCGTGATCGGTAGAGATTGAGCAATGGCGAAGATAGACAACACACTTTGGAGTTCCAATTACTTATCAGAACATAGGATATCACAAAGCACTGAGGAATATAACATCATAAGACTACTTGAGCATGTAAGTTCATAATTGAGTGTGTGAGCGGTGAAACGGCCGTCTCAAGAAGTCGGATAGTCTATAGGGACCTCGATACCGCGTAATTTTGTAAGAGGATAACCCCGGATGGATCAGGCGTATGACCAGAAGGTTACGTAACAGTACACGTGCCTGGTTAGCCTGCACACGACCGTGTGGCGTCGACGACGGATAAGAGCTGCTGGAAGAACTCATAGCTAGTTTAGACTTTAGTTTTAATCACAAGATTTAACCCCTTCTTAACTATACAAATAGTAGTTAAGAACCCTAACCGCGCTAGTCCTGTCACAAATTTTTGTGACAAGACTAAGTCAGGTAGTTGTTATAACTTGAATTTGATCTCTTTATTCTTGTTCTCCTAAGTCTACGGGTGTGATCCTGGCAGCTCTATTTATAATGTGGCTCCAGGATACTGCTATGCTTCCATAGCCTTCTAGGAACTTCTTCGAGTTCCTTTCTCTTCTGCAGATTTCTGATCTTTCTTCTACAAGCTTCTTCAAGCTTCGATCATCTTCTGCAGACTTCTACGCACGCCGACTCCGCGGCTAATGCCTCGACTCCGCGAGGACTTTCTTCATGACCGACTCCGCGGCCGATGCCTCGACTCCGCGAGGACTTTCTTCATGACCGACTCCGCGGCCGATGCCTCGACTCCGCGAGGACTTTCTTCATGACCGACTCCGCGGCCGTTGCCTCGACTCCGCGAGGACTTATCAGTCTTTATGACTGTCTACGCATTCTACGATTGTCTACGATTATCCTCTCACAATTTTTTTGTAACGGATCTGAGCCGCTGAGTCTCCTGTGCAGGACTGGCATCCATCCTAGATGCAGTACCTAGGGAAGCCAAGGAACTTACGGTTCGGTTGATGGTGACTACCATGATGGGACTTAGGAAATACGGATGTGTCGTGACTACGACGCCTGGGCTGGAGTCGGGAAAAGTGCGAACGCCCTAAGACCCGGAAGATCTTGCTCAGCCGACCCTGAGAAGATACGTTATCATGTTATCTCTTGGTTCACAATCACGCAGGAGATAAGCCGCTGATAGCAGCTGAGGAACAATGAGTACCGGGATGGTATCGGAGATCCCCGTGTGATCTAGGGCCTAGATTATCTCATTACTAGCGAAAGACTTCATGCAGCTTATTAATGCGAATGAAGGCGGAGTATGGGATGATAAGGTTTCTGCAGGATATACGGGACTCGGTCCTCAATGTGTCAAATCACTGCGGGGTGAATTGATAAAAAGCGACATCGGCAGCGGGACCCGGGGCTGAGCCCTTATCGCTGAGCGCATGTTCGCTTAGATTAGCCTTTATAGGTACTGGGTGAGATTGGGTGGTTCTCCGCAAGGAGTTCGTTACCTTTTTTGTTTTCAGGAAAGACAGGACATTAGGCTCCCGGCAGGATGCGCGCGGTCTATAAAAGAACGGTGGTTCGCAGTGGTTTGAAAAGAGGACATCACATCTTATGATATGATACCTCAGAGCATTACAACTCTATCAGCTTTTCTTACTCGGATTTAGAAGACACTGGATTCTGAATCTGAGCGACCACTCTTACTGCGAGACGTTCTTGAGACTCGACCGTTCCTGTTGGAAGAATCTCACATCAAACCAGGGGTCCGTTCAATACATGTGCCAGTTGGCAGTTTTCCCTGAAAGAACATTTCGTAGTAAGGATTCCTTGTACCAGATGCAGGCGTGCGCTGTATCTGTTACATCCCAAAAGACGGTAAGGGATCCAGTACTAGAATATTTTGAGGCACTTGTCGCGTATCAAGGGGCATGGTGTCTGAGCATCCCAAAGTCCATGATCCCGAGTACGGAGGTTTGAATTGAGGCCGCTCCTCTCTTGAGATCAACAGAAGTGTGGGTAATTCGATTCCATCAGATACACCCTCAGCATCCACGTCTTGAGGAGACCGTAATAAGGCGACTTGATACCGAGAATACACTCACTTGGACCGATACGGAGAAGGCGTCTTTAGTTTGAAATCTTGAAAGTGGTATCCGAAAGTCAGCCGTGCCTAGTCCTCTCAAGAAAATTGCAGACATAATTCGCAGTCCATTTGTGGCGCGATATGGCCTCCGCAGTAGTGAGAGCTCTGCATTTGTAGGGTAGGAGACCTGTCCCAGATCTACCCGGCTCCTGACACAAGACTTGCCCACCATATCAGGAACGCATTGTGTACGGCTTACCATAGTCCAGGGATAGATGCTGCAGTTCAAATTGGCAATAGCATTGAAAATCTAAATACGCAGAACGGAATAGGGGCTGAAAAATAGGAGATGTGACATTCTTGTCGGCTCCGGTGAATGGAGCAGCGTGGCAATTTCACTTCAAAATTGGCGCTCAGCAAGTGACGTGCACAAAACGCGGACGCGATGTGTCATGGGCTGCCTAAACGGCGGCCGTTGCGTGTGGCAATTATTTGATAAGCAAGTTTAAGCGCGTAATCCCTTATTGGATCTATTCCTGAATTCATCCTTGGCCCTATTGCTGGAAAAACTGGTCGTCTCATGGGATTCAAGCAATTCACCAAGCAATTAGTGAGCACGCTGGTCGAAAACGTACCAGTTGACGCAGATTTACCACTGGACCATAGATTAGGGGATTATGGGGATGTTGCTACTCTTTACGATGGAGCTGCGTCCAGGACGTATCTTACCAAGCTGCAACTAGTGGCAACAGCAATTAACGAATCGGGTTTTGGCAGGTATCAATGGGGTCTCTTTTTCGTTGCGGGCTTTGGCTGGATGGCCGACAACATATGGCCTGTGGTTACCGGCTTAATTCTCGCACGACTAAATGAGATTGACGGAGTACATCCCCCGGCCGCTAAGCTCGCTCCGTACCTCACATTGGCACAGAATTTGGGTCTCCTAGTGGGAGCCCTATTCTGGCTGTTGCTGCTGGATTTAATCGGCCGCAAGTGGGCCTTCAGTCTCACATTTTTGATCACCGGAATCGCGGCTTTGATTGCCGGCGGTATGCCAACGTTTACTCTGCTTCTGGTGTTTGTTTCATTGTGGAGTTTCGGTGTGGGCGGCAATTTGCCGGTTGATCTGGCTCTATTTTTGGAGGCATTGCCCCAACTGCACCGCTGGCTATTGACTGTGATGCTGCTGTGGTGGGCTCTAGGTCAGATCATTGCCAACTTGGTGGCGTGGGGACTACTTGGTAAGTACTCTTGCGATACCAAGTCAATCTGCTTTCATTCCGATAACCAGGGATGGCGCTACTTTCTCTTTACAATGGGCGGGATGACCCTCGTCATGTTTGTAGCGCGCTTCCTCTTCAAAGTACTGGAGCTGCCATATTTTTACCTTGCGAAAGGTAACAACGTTAAAGCGGCTGCTGTGGTTGAAAGAATTGCCAATTCCAACGGCTATGAATCTACATTATCAGTGGAAGACTTGGAAGCGGTCGATCAAATGAAATTTGAAGGACTCGGTGAGCCGGTTGTCGCATCCCGGAATTTACTTTTGCGGGAAAAGATTGCAAAGTACAACTTTTCTCATTTGAGGGCGTGCTTCAAGACAAGAAAACTCGCCTACTCTTCGACTCTTGTCATTCTATTATGGGGTATAGTGGGATTGGCGTTCCCCTTGTACAATGCATTCCTCCCATACTATCTTGAGAGCAGGGGCAACGCTAACGCTCCGCTCTCTGTCCATCAAACATACCGCAACACTCTTGTGGTTGCAACCATGGGCATTCCCGGTGCTCTATTCGGAGGGATTTTGGTGGAGCTACGTACCGGTCGACGAGGAGCGTTGTGTATGTCTTTGGTGTCGACGGGCATTTTCTTACTATGTTCTACCACAGCAAAGACCAGTGCGGCGAACTTGGGGTGGAACTGCGCGTTTTCCTTCGTTTCCAGTGCCATGTACGGAGTCTTGTATGCCTACACGCCCGAAATATTTGTTCTGAGCGTGCGCGGGACGGGAGTTGGATTGGCCTCGTCTTTTAATCGGGTGATGGGTATTTTCGCCCCGATAATTGCGATTTACGCCGATCTCACTACCTCGGTTCCAATATTCGTCAGTGGAGCGCTTTTCCTTGCCGCAGGGCTCTTGACTATTTTGCTTCCTTATGAGTCGCGGCACCTTCCGTCATTGTGATTCGAAAGTCTTGGTTCGTGATGTTATCATTTGTTAGCATAAATAAACTTAGAAATGCTAATACTAATACAAGCTCCGGCTCGTTGGCTAGCTGGGGGGCCAATCACCGCGAAGCCGATGTGCCCAGGCTCACAATTTTGAAATCCAAAACTACACCACGTGACGGCCAGCCGCCCCGCAAATCGGAATCTCTGCGGATAAGAACAATTTGATCAAACTGCCTCAACCCACTTTTCTACCAACGCCATGTCGGTAACAACTCAAGCAGTCATCTCTCAGTTCAAGGGCAAGCTCCACAAGCTTTCACACCAATCTATAGAGACAAAGACAAAAATGGACGTGAATGTGTTTTTGCCACCAAACGCAATTGCCGACACCCAGGCGCCCACAAGGGTCCCCGTTTTGATTTACCTCTCGGGCCTCACATGCACGCCCCAGAATGCCACGGAAAAATCATTCTTGCAGTACTTTGCGGCGAAATTCGGCTTCGCGGTTGTGTTCCCGGACACCTCTCCACGCGGCGCAGGTATTGCCCACGAGGAGGAGTCGTGGGACTTTGGAACCGGCGCTGGGTTCTACGTCGATGCCACGCGGGAACCGTGGAATACTAATTATCGCATGTACTCGTACGTCCATTCGGAACTACCTAAAGTCCTTCTGGAAACCTTCAAGGTTCTCGATTTTGCTAACGCATCCATAATGGGCCATTCAATGGGAGGTTTTGGTGCTATAGCGGGATTTCTCAAGAACCCAGAAAAGTATAAATCTGTTTCCGCGTTCGCACCCATCTGTTTCCCCCTGAATAGCGCCTGGGGCCGCAAAGCTTTCGGAAACTACTTAGGTTCTGACGAGCTTGAATGGCAGCGATACGACCCGGTGTGTTTGATGAAAAAGTATACACACAAACACCAACCGCCAATTTTGATACACCAAGGGGCTCAGGACGATTTCCACGTAAAAGACAACCAATTGCAGCCAGATGCATTGGTGCGTGCAGCAGAAACCGCACAATACCGCGGCGGAGTGGACTTGCGCATAGTCGACGGTGATCACTCCTACTTCTTCATCTCATCATACATTGAAGATCACGCTGTGCATCATGCAAAGCACTTGAATTGCTTCAACTAGGACGTTTCCGTTTTTATAATTACTCGTCGTATTTCTGAATCCATGTGCTGAACCAATTTTTCTTATGGGTGCTGTTCTGGCGTGCGTTTGAAGCCAAGGCGGCAATGGCTTGGCTTTCGCGGTCTATTAGTTTGTGAATTGCAATGACCTGTGGGCTCACCAGGCAATTCATCATTAGTTCAACGATGAGCTTATCGATTTGCTGTCCTACAGTCATGTGATGGTTAAAAATTAGATCGACCGTTGATGATGGCGTTTTCTTTGGTAGCGGCTGTTTGAGCGACGCGAGTAATAGTTTGACAAGACCGATCTTTTTAACGCATTGCTGTGCATACTCGGACAAGTCTTTTCTGTTTCCAATGGTCTCAGCGGTCTCCTCGAAGGGGGCCGATGTAGGAGGCTCTTTGTCGGAATCAGAATCAGAATCGGAATTGGAATCGGAATCTCCGAACCCGAAATCGTCATCGTCCATTTCTTGCGGATCTTTAGCCCATTCCGCGAATTCGTCGAAGCCATCGTCAATTAACTGTAGCGTCAGGCGTACTTTTCGAGCCAAGTCAACAAGCTCCCCTCCATCGATCAATGTTTTCATAGCATCACATCCAGACCACAACAATCCTATCAGAACAAGACGCTCGTTGGACGTAGTTTCCTTCTCAATCGAGTTATCCTCTGGGTCTCCCTTCTTGTCACGTTTTCCCTTGCAGTCCGTTTCCTGATTGTTTTGGAAATCCTCCGTCACTTTCTGGCTTGAGATACTTTCAGTTCTCTCAACAACCATAATAAGCTCTAATACAAGTCTAGCAGCAGCTTCCACCAATGCTAGTGCTGCCTCTTGTACCGAGTTTTTGTACATGGCAGAGACAGACAGCGCTTTAAGCTGAACCACCACAGGCAACAACAAGGCTACTGCATCATGGAGCTTCCGGAAAGTTTCGCGAGGAGCTTTCAAGTCTTTCAGGAGGTATTGCTCCTGGAAAATGATGCCAACCTTTGTGGAATGAGCTTTGATGAGCAGTGAGAGTTTCCCGATCTCGGCCTGGGGGAAGCTGACGGTGGACGGCGTGACGACACTTTTCAAGTCATCTTGCTGGCCACGACTAGCCCATTCTTGCAAGTCTTGTTTGCAAGAGTCAAGCAAGATCTTTAAATCGGCAAGCTCCTTATCCATGAGAAGAGATGAGATGGGATAAATCTGAGCATCGTATCTAACCGTAGTTTAACGTGGGCATTTATTAAATTAGAATGGAGACATTTGGAAGTAGGTGCAAATACACTAGTGTTATTCGTATTAAAGAGGTCAATCATGGCTTCGAAATGGTTCTAGTTACAATCATTTGAGAACACAAGAGACATTAAACATGATCCGAGTGGTTATGGCTCTATTAGATCTTTGGCGAGCTACTTTTAAAGTGCGACCTCATAGTCTTATATCGCATCACTCACGAGACAGATGCACAGTACCCTTCTCTCTGCGTCAGGTCGCATCTCTTAGCTAAGTAGTCGCAATTGAACAATGCTGTAATGACACCTCCATCCAGTCTTAGTTCGCTAGCTTTTTCGAACATTTTATAGAAGGACTCAGGAGTACACATCTTCGAGTAAGAGACATGGAACTTGTGGAGTAGTGCCGTCGTTGCGACTGAACCTGACTTACCCCATATACCACCAATTGCTGAACTAAAGCTTTCGGATTGGCCAAATTACAGGGAATCAACATGTTTCCAGCAAACAAGAAGCCAAAGGATGGTCGGGCGACTCTTGTCCCGCGCTCGGTGAAACAGCGCAAAATCGGTACCGCGATTCATTTCGTTGCATAGCGCGACGTCAATTGCAGCAGCTTGTGTCATCAGTTAGGTCACTATAACTTTATCATCACTTCCTAAACGATACTACCTTACTTGTTATTTGGATTGATATATCGCATTTACTTTGGATTCGCAGTCCTGGAACACAAACGAGGGTTTCGATAGCGAACTGGGAACGATCGGCTACGTGCTTTCGTACATATCAAAAACATTATGATACACTTGCACAACGCGGAATCACTCGCCGCTTCTTACAAAGCCCTCAATGGTCTCGCGTACCTGTCGCAACTGGAAATGTCCTTCCAAGAGGTCTAACTCTCTGTGAGCGGGGACTGTCAAGTCTTATAGATAGTCATTTTCGTCATCTTGACAAATCTGTCACTCAAATAAATTTAAAAGAGGACTGCGAAGAAGAAGTGACTTCAAGTGGGTCGAGACCGTCACGGGCATGTGTAGAAGATGCGTCACACTGTGATCGCAGACATATGTAGCAAACATTACACGACAACAGTCAGATCTCCGCGTACCTCTCAGAACTAGGAACCCATCGTCATTCGACTACAAGATTCTCAGGCAATCAATGCTGCAATGTACCTGGTACGTGAAGCTCAAAGCAGCAATCCGTAGAAACGATGCATGCTGGACAGTGATCGGGGGATCGGCATTAACAGGCAAAGAGTCTCAATAATCAGATTAGTAGCATGTCTTTACGACCAAACAAGTTTGTTCATTTCATCGAGAGGGGCGCGCAGACGCTTTCCAATATACAGTAGTCGTTTCCGAAGTCCTTAATAGACTCACCAATCGTCGTCTTCCTCATTATCGCTCTTTGCAACTTTTTCCTTCCGCTTATTAAGGGCTAGAGACAATGCGTCGGCAAGACTTGCGGGCTGGCTTGTATTGCTTGAAGGAGAGGCGGGTGTTGGAGATTGCGCCCGATTCTCCGGCAAAAGCACACTGCGCTTCTCGAGCGGAGTTTTATCCACTTTCTTGAGAGAACCTACGCCGGCGCCGCGGATGGACGCAAGAAGTGCGTCTCGCAGCTGATCGCCGGTACCTCCGGCAGATCCTGATGGCGAAGTTGGGGATGCTGGGGATGCTGCGGGGGGGAGTGGAGGAGGAGGGGGAGGTCCCCCAGCCGCTGGAACATCATTAGCGGTTGCTGCGGGAGCAGGAGGAGGAGGTGGCGGTGTGGCGGTCAGTGTTACGGGTCGTCCTCCCGGGATCGGCGGAGGAACCATAGCATTTACCTGGGGCAACAGACGCGGGGGCAAAGACGCTGGAGCCGGTGCCGAGGCTGTTGTTGCTGTGGCCACCAGGTGAGCTCTAGGAGGCGGCGGGGGCGGTGCTGCGCGCGTGGCCCGTGGTGGCGGCGGTGGAGGCACAGCTCCCGAACGGGGTGGAGTAGCAATAGCGGCCACGGCGGCTCTGGGCGGCGGAGGAGGTCCTGGATTGCCTGCTCGCGGAGGAGGGGGCGGTCCGGGGTTCTCCTGTCGTGGCGGAGGGGCTGGTGGAGCCGCATGGGTAACAGGCCGCGACACAGAATCCACCTCCTCTGCCGGTTGTGAAGGAGGAGAGGCCAAAGGGGTAGGAACTGATGGGATCACGGCAGTAGCAGGAGGCAATCTGAATCGAGGCTTGGCGGGCGTTGGCGACGCCTTTTCTTCCACCTCAATCTCACCCGATCCCGGATCGGGCACAGATGGTGCCGGCGAGACGCTTTTTGGGGGAAGTGGGGGCCGTGTCGATGTAGAAGGCAGCGGTCCTGGAGCCAAGCTTGACGACGGCGGGGGCGGTGGAGGAGCTTTTTTGGACTTTTGTCTTTTCAATGCGTCCGGGTCAGTAAACTGCAGACGTCGCCGTGGAATAGGCGGCTCTAATCCCACGAGCGGGCCTCCCTGTTTCGCGATATAGTCCTTTATAAAGTCCTTGTTATCTGCGATCATATCCTCAGAGATGCCTGCTCTAGCCAACTCTGCATAGAGTGAGCGCCACTCTGGAGGCGGAGCGTCGTCGTAGTAGACAACGCTCTCCGCTCTGCCCCGTGGGCCGACACCCTTGTGTTGGGGGACCACGCGTTCTTTCAAGGCAATTGCACTCTTATTGTTCACTGTTTGCTTTGAGCCATGCTTTTTGCGGTCTACTACGCGCTTGTGGAAATGAGAAGCGTCATTAGTGTCCTCAAACAAGAGCCCCACGAGACACTCTTCAATTTCAAAGGTGTGAAAGAACTTGCGATCCATGTGATACGCAAAGTCAACGTACAATTCCTGGTCCCAGATTACCCCACGGGAGCCGGTGATGTCGACCAATTTTAGAAAGAAAGTGTGGCCGACGGTATCGTCAACCAAGACGACGGCGCCCATGAGACCCGTATAGTTCCACTGCGACGGGTCCGGGTAGGCGACGTAGAGACGGGCGATGGTGGCATCGATGACCTTGTTGTTTGCCTTGGGAATCGCGCGCTTTATCTTTTCCTTATCTGCAGCGGTCAAAGCCGCCATGCCGGATGCTAGTGAGATGTTCATGATCGAATTGTCAAGACTGCTTAAAGTACCTTTTGAGGTCCTGAATTCCCGCGATTGAGCTGCTTGATGCGGAAGCTTGCAGCGAGACTAGTATTAGAAACTGCAGCCGGTCGCAGGTTCAGCGTAGCGGGTTCACTAGGAAGGTGCTAATTACGGGGATCACTGCTGGAATTATTGAATTTTTCTTGCGCCGCACAGTACGAATCTTCATACTAACGTGCCCTAAATATCTCTAGTTTAGTGATCTACAACGTCTAGAGCTCTAATGATTTGGCCGAGTAATCCTTCAGCTAAACGTACCACAACAATGTGACGGTAGTGGTTGTGCATGGCTGCACTGGTAGCTCGCTTAGCGTAAAGTACGTCACTGTACGCGTGGTAAAGAGCGTTTTCACGCAAGTTCTTTTGTCCTCTCCCCATCCCTCAGCGTTTACAGGCGATAATCCAAGTATTAAAATGATAAGATCCGTAGTAAGCATTGCCCGCGGAGGAAGTTTTGCTATCAAGACTTGTTTCTACGACACCTACCGGCTTTCGCCAAGTATATATACGTGTGCCTGCTGTGTAGGCGAACATGTTGCCGGTATGCTCTTGCCACGTTGCAGGAGCGTCAAGGACAAGCACCGGCATCTTTGCACCTTACAACCACTTTTGTGTGAGCAAAGCAGAGCAGTATTCCAGAAGTGGCTAAATCAACAGGCGATCACTCTGATTTACGCCAATTCATGGTTAATTGTGCACAAGCCGTTAGATAGAGCACAAGCGTATTGACATGGAACCCTAATTCTGGAGTATTTTTGATCTCTCTTGTCGTACCCATGGTATTATACAATACTGTTGTGTTCAGGAATAAATTTCTATTCGGCTATTCATTCTCGAAATGCAAATGCCGTCGCTCATGTTTGGCATCGCCGAACATCTCAAGTGCGTCGTGTATGTCGCCATTACTGGATGACAGCACAAAAGCCGATCCGAAAACGGTGATGCCGAAATGAAACCAGCGCCGAGCAAGCGAATAGAAAAACACGCCAATGATTGCAAAAAAGCCTCAATTTGAGCCCACGGGTGCCGGCTTATCACTGCTGGTCCAGCATATATATCACTCGGTGCCCGTTACGGCAAATGGCCTATTCCAGTACGGAATCCTCAGATAGCGGTAATGCATATTCGGAGTACACTTTTGGCTCTCTTCGCGGGAATTCACTTGGCGCGCGCTATCTTGATCAACGATTGGTTGGGCTACTTTGACAGTAAGTTTGACCTGTCGTGCACGACGCGAAGCGTTCTCGCTACCCGGATCATCAAGACGACCTTCACCTCTATCCTGACACCGCCGTGCGCCGGTACGGTGGTAATTTATACCACAATCAAAACGTCTTCGTCTATCCCAACCCCGCCCACAAGTGAGCCGTCGATGCCCGTGATGACCCCGCCTAGCACCAGCGAAGGTCTTTCTCCGGAACTGGTCATGACTGATACGGTTATACCAGGACCTAAAACGCCAATTACGCCCGTACCATCTACGGCGCTGTCCCAGTAATAGTGGTCGTTTTGGTTTGTGTCAAATCTTCCCGCTAATAAACATGCTGACTGTAATAGACTTCATTACTTATGTTTATAATCGCGGTAGTGGAGTTCGTGAATAATACGAGAACAATATGGTGATGAAGAAAAGAGGCTGATTCCAGTATCGAAGGATCACTTGAAGAAACTTGACAACGCATTCCATCTTACCAGATCACTTGTTAGGCTCGGCAACGGACCGTACCGACCATAGATTCAACATAATCCGTACATTCGAACTACACAAGCTGAAGAGCCCCAACCGCCGTAAGTGGGGGGTTGGGGTTTATATACGCGATGGAATGCCCTGCAGTATGCCCAACTGACGAGACTCACTAATAGAAGGAGGCGCTGCCGGTGTGGTGCCGCCCGGCTGTCAGAGAGCCACCAGGGTGGCTTACCCAAGGAGGCGCTGCCGGGATGGAGCCACCGGGCAGTCAGAGAGCCACCAGGGTGCCACACCCTTACATCACTGTCCCGAAAGTATATTCAAGGCCTCTTTGCTAGTTGTAAATGCATCCACATCAATTATACACTTGAAGGAGAGCCATTGTAGAAGCCGAGCAAAATGTGATAGACTGAATGGTTCAAATTCCATCAGGACAATACGAAACCAGAGCTTAATTATAAACCCCAAAGAGCAAAGAGAAGAGGACTCTAGATTGGCTTTTTCACAGATTGATTGCTGTTGACCCGTGTCACGAGTGAGGCTCTACTCACCACGGCTGAAGAGACTTCTGTGGCGATGTCGGAAACCAACTAAAAGGGGCCTTCAGTGAACGCGAGGAGGCCGTCGAGCCGAGAGAGCGTGGCAGCGGGTAGACTGGTGTCCGTTATATATTGAATTGACGAGGAGGGCCAAAGAGATGCTATGGGGCTCTAGACATTGAGCAGAATTTACTGAACATGGTAGATCCAGCTAAGCGTGCATAAATGACAGTGATACTCCTGGCGCCCCAGGTTAAGTTTGTGAACATCCGCATCAAAGCCGGGAAAGCTTCGTCTCGCGTTTCCAGGATTTGCTCCATTAGGCCGCGAGGATGCTGTGAGATACCTGATACCTTGGCGTTCTTGATGGTTAGAGATCGTGATGGCGTTTGTGCAACGGGATGAAATCGAGTTTACTATTTTTTGAGAGAAAGGGCCTCTTGAGGAGCTTTTGAGGGGGATTATGTGGGAAACGTTTGGCGGTTATTGCAGCAACAAGGCATTCCAATGGGAGCTCAGCCCGCGGGAATCAAAGTAAGGTCTAGGGCCGTTTGTAGCAGAGTTATGTCGACCTTGTAGCTTTCAAAGAAGATGACTGCGCGTGGAGCAAGTGCTAAGGGCAGGATGCGGTTTCATCGATAGGGTATTGAGAGCCGAGTACAACTTGGGTAGTCGTTCGGACCAACATCTCCAATTCTTTTTTCTCGGAAAACAGTGCAATGACTTCATAAGTAGCGAACTGTTTATGTTTTTGGCTAATCATCCTGAAAATTGTTGGCAGAGGCACACCGCTTTCTTCGGCGCTGCCCGTAGTGTCGCAAGACTGATGCCGCAGGCAGCATCATCCAGGTGTTGAGATCAGCATCTTAATCTTTCTTTGGCTGCATGCGTAGGTCTGTATCGACGTTTTGATAGCCAGACATGTCGTTCATGTTGTATCCTAGCCGTTAAAGAGCGAAGTAGAAGTAGCAAAAGGTGTTGTAGCCACTTGTGAGGCTGCTTTGAGAACACCAAAAATACTGAGCTCTGCGGAACGCAGTATTCCGGGCAGGAGAGCATGAATATCAGACCCCGCCAATAGCGTTTCCTGGTTCGTGCTTTGTGATTGGGTAGATGATACTGCTGATCCTCGCATTTGGATGATGGCAATATTTCTGAACCTTAGTTACAAGCTACGCGAGAGTCGAAACGCCATCAAAAGACAGCGCAAGGTCGTCCACATCTTTGGATGAAGCGCGAGATGTCGCGAAGGATCCGATATGACAAGACAAATTTTCTGATTTGACGAACCATTTGCCAGAGAATTGGTGCGTGGGTTGGAATCAAGACAGAAGGAAGAACAGCATATCCTAGTCTTATTACCCTTTTCGAGGCGAAATCGGATCTCTTGGTGCAATTGGTGCACATACTAGGGCATTGGTCGCTTATGATGAGTGTGTTGACCGTGTATGATGTGCATGTTGACCGTGCATGATGAGCACTCGGGCCTAAAAAAGGCAATTGACGATGCAAAGGTTACGGAGAAGAGTGAGCGCGAGACCCTGTTGAATGCATCCCTTGAACCTTGAATGAAAATAACGGAAGGAGAATGTGGCGATAGGGAGATGGAGTGAGAGAGCAAATCGCGAAAAACCTTATACTTTGCTGAAAGTGCGCGATACACTCAAACATATGGCGATAGGCATAGGCAATTGACCAGAATTGTGTGATTAATGTCGAGCTCACCACCCTCACTGCTCTATAATGGAGGTGAAGGGAAGGGGTCAGGATTTGGCACAGAATCACTTGAGTCGCTAGAGAAAAGGTTGAAGGATCGTGTCACACTTTCGGTCTAACAATTTATTTATTCTGGACTAGACATGGGCCAAAAAGGTTCTCGGTCAGCTTGAATTGTTCTGGGACGGTTTTCAAAATGGAAGGAGATGGACACTTTCTGCTATAAGCATGGGACGGGCTTTCGAAATGCAAATCACCAGCCAAGAGTCGTACTAAATGAACATTCCAAATTCCAATTACCTTAGCGTGTTCTCGAAAAATAAAGACTTGGGCGTGACGTTGCGATTTTGATGATTTCCAGTAAACATTAGCCGGTAACACTGCTATATGGAGTGATGAGGCCGCACCGTATTCCGGACATATCAGGTCGAAAGCGTTGAAGAAGGCAATTCAGAAATGGGTCTTCTGTTGCGCAATATAGTGCTTGCGTTGGTTCCAAGGGCATTTGTTGTCGAGGAGGATAAAAGGAAAGCCGCGGGATGAAACGCGACACAACAATAGCAAGGGAGTGTATCACGGCACCATCAATCGTATCTGGAGTGAAGGCGATCAGTGCTAAGGCCTCTGCTTCGATGATGCATTTATTGATACGATTTGACGTTTAAACGGTGCTACCGTGAGATGCAAAACTTTTCGACTATTTGCTGTGGGTCGTGTGTCTCAAAGATGCTCTCAGAGCCCAAGACCGTCGAGAATGTCTAGTTGATGCGCGGGAAGATGTGTAATCACCGTGCACGCCTGTAGTACGGATGACATTATAATGCGGGTGACCGGTTGAGCAGTCCAGCGGAACAAGGTCAAAATTGGAGCAACAGGCAATATTTAAGCGATGCAGAGCGTCTTTTCGAGCGGCTGAGCTCTTTGGGTAAACATGGTGTGAAAGTAGCGATGGAACCTGGTGCATTTCTGTGAGTCGATAGTCGGTGTGAAGTATTGGGATCGTGATAATAAGGCATCTCCCATTCGATCTTAGTTTTATGAGATGCAGAATCGGGTGAGAGTGTCCAAGTCGGCGCCTTTGAGGCGATACCAGTATACGCACAAGCATCGTACTCTAACAGTAAGCAAACTTAATCCTCGTGTGTAGAGTGCTCCATCATGGCCACGTATTGGTTTGGCCTAGGTATCAGATGCGATCAAAACATTGCGAAATGCTTTTACGCTTCGCAGCTCAAGTAGAGGTATCATGTGGCTGCGCCCACCGTTTCTTGACGGATTAAGAAGAGGGTGGTGTATTAGTGTTTCAGGTAGCACGAGGCTATGTTGTCCAAAACGCTTGTCAATCCACCACATGTATTTTTGAAGGGAGAATTTGTATAGTCAGTGCATACTAATGCGAGAATGTGAAATAAACAAAGAGATATTTTTCTGGCGTACCAGTTTGATCTGTGGCTAGAGTTTGCGAGGATGTACATCTTTTTGACGTACAGCTGTTGAGGGCGCGTCACGAAAGGATGGGGCACGTATCATTAGTAGATGATACAGTCGCCTATCTGAGAGGAAATGTCATGATCAAGTTGCGCGCCCTCAAGTCTCCATAGAGTCTGAGCTATCCGTTTGTGTCGAAAAGTTGTCGTGAACGGTGGATGGTGTCGCGTTTGTAAATCCCCTGAATTAAGCCCACCCAGTAACCAGACCAGTTATACCCCGAGGGGGGACTGATGCCACAGAAGCTTTGCCCGGGGCAGGTGTTGGCGCCTGACAATTGTTGAAGCCGTCGATGGAACAGTTGTTAAGCAGTTGTTGAGAAGTTGTGAAGCAGTCAAAGCAGTTGTTGAACAGTTGAGAATCAGTCGTTAGGCAGTTGACGAAGCAGCTATCGAAGCAGTCAAAAGCACTTGTCAAAGCAGTTGTGAAGCAGTCGAAACAGTCAATATAGTCGAAATCAGTTGCCTAAGCACCATTTGGAACGTCATGTTGTGGCTAGAACACGCCTCTGGGAACTAGTCGATGGCTCGCTTAACCGCCGAGTGCTGCCGAGATTGGGGTCACAGAGACGATTACATAAGCATAAACCGGGGGACAAAAAACAACAGCATCGCGCGCCACAACGACTGGAGATCTACAGTCAGCCACACACCACCACATGTCCGGGCGTCAAGGAGGCAAAGCAAAGCCCTTAAAGGCACCAAAGAAGAAGGAGCAGTTTGTGGACGAGGAGGACTTGGCGTTCAAGGAGAAGCAGCGGGCAGATGCCCAGGCCAAGAAGGAGATGGCGGCCAAAGCCAAAAAGGGCGGGCCCATGGTGGGCGGCGGCATCAAAAAAAGCGGCAAAAAGTAGGTGCTGGCAATGAGTGATCGATGGAGGTGCAGAGATAGCCAAACTAAAAGGTAACTCGCAGGGAAAGTATATAGCTCACGAAATTAAAAGTAGGATAAAGCGAGACTACTCTATATATCTATAAATGTAGAGCTGTCGCTTACGAGTGATCTGAAGAATTGAGCATTGAGAGAGTTGCCACGCCAGAGAAACACAGAATCAGTGGCGGACGGATCCTAACTATCAAGCGGAGCATTTGCAAAGGAATTTAGCATGCGGCCTAGGGCCTCGATAGAGTCTGTGAGGCTCGACGGGTCTGCGCCGTGGTAAACGTACCTGGCCGCGTCCGGGACCCAGTCGTCAAAGTAGTCTGCGGAGGATTTGGCGCCAGACAGGGACAGGACGCCGCGGAAGAAGCGCCAGGCCAATTGGATGCGGGGCCAGTCAAAGTAGACAAAGTTGCTGACGCCACGCAAGTATACAAAGAGCGCGAGCATGACCATAAGAGTGATGGAGACAGACTTGATCGCGAGAAAGAGGGCCGAGAACCACCAGGCGGCGATTTTGCGGCCAATCTTGTATGCCGAGTAGAGCGCAGCCATGAGGAGAAGCCAGCTAGAGATTTCCGGGAAATGGCGGTGGATAAGGGCGATTAGCGAGACGGAGTGACCAAGGAGGGCTACTAGTAGCGTGTACGCAACGGCCGCGGTGTTGAGAAGGACATTTTCCACGGTCGACATTCCGCATTGCATAGGGAGGGTGTTGTTGTTACCTGTCCTGCTTGTTTTCTAGACTTTCCCAGTATGGCACGCACGTGACGCGCAGGAGAAAAAAGAAGTTTCTCCCACAGAGGCGTACCCTGGCGGAGGTGCCCTAGTGGAGTGTGCTGCGGCGGCAGTTGCTGGTGCTGTTTCAGAGTGAGAAGTGTAGCGAGGAGACGGAGGAGTGCCTCCAGCGCCTCGGCGATATCGCCGAACGACGTTTGGTGACGTCAGAGGCCACACCGGCCCCGGCGCCGCGCGGAACCGCGTTCTTCCAGCGCACAAGAGTCGTAGAATCCCGTAATTGTAGCGGTCGCTTGCTACGCTTTTTTGTGTGTGCTGTGTAAGCCGTCCAGTGTGCGCCAAGTCTGAGGCGCCTCTAGCACCGCAAGCACTCTGTTTCTTTATCGCTTTAGTGCTTCGTCAGCATACTGTCCTCACTTCGCTTGTGACTTTGCCTTACACTTCTCTTTCACCTCTTCACTTCCTCTTACACTTGTTCACTTCTTCTCGCACTTGTTCACTTCTTACACTTCTGTTCCTTTCCTCCTGTTCCTCCCTGCTGTTCTTCACACACCCACACCCATGTTCAGAAGGAAACCCCCGCAACTCTCCCCCGCAGAGGAGCTCCGCCTGCTCTACAACCACGCCTGCGACTGCACCTTGGCCAACTTGGCCTGCGAGGAGGCCGGCGACATTGACAACGCCCTCCGGGGCTGCAAGAGTCTCCACACCCTGTTGCTCTTCAAAATAGATCTTCTTGAAAAGTCCTCCGCCCTCTTCCTGGACGCAGACGCTAGCATCCTCTCGCAGATCAAGCAGATTAGAGACGAGAACGTCAAGCACTTGATCCGCGCCCAGCTCTGTGCCGACGAGGTCAAGCGCCGCGGCGCTCTGCACTCGGACCTCTCGCTCCCCGCAAAGTCTCCTGTCTCCTCACTTAACGGCGCCAGGCCCTTGCACCTGTCCATGCGCCTGGGCTCGCGTTCCTCGGTGCCCACAAGCTCTCCGGCTCCGCGTCCTATGCGGAGGTCCCTTCGCCCAGGCCACCATCCCATACTGGCCTCCGCCGCCCCATCCTCGGCCACCCGCGAGGCCATGGGCGCCGCTGCCCTCGCCATCCACAGCATGGATAACTTGCCCCAAGCGGCCAAGGCTCGGCGCTCTCTGGAGGGCCGCACCCTCTCCTTCCCCCCGAAAAGCGACTACCAACCCTGGCAAGACCCGTTCAAGGACTTTGACGACCTCCCCGCCCCCAACACCAGACGGCACTCCCACGCAACCTCACAATCCCTGCTCGAACCTGACTTGATGGACTTGAGCGATGGCGACGACTTTATCCACACCTACTATGCCTCGCTCGATCCGACCCTGGGCAAGGACGATCCCACATTGCTCCACAACTTGTCCATCGCGCCAAAGCTCCCGCCTTCACCCTCAAAGCCGCGACAGCCTCCTAAAAACGCCCTGCTGGCCAATACCAGTCCGCACCTCAACAGCGAGCCCCGCTACCTGTCGGAAAACACCCACGCTCAGGTCCCGGCCGCGCAGACTGCAAAACCAACTTATGTCTACAAGAAACCGATGCCGCTAAACACGGCAAAGCTTATGAAGAACGTGTCGCAACCTAGAATCAAACGTGTAGCCACCGCTCCAGACTCATCTTCAATGAACAATAAGGTGAAGCCGGTGGCTCGCACACGGACCCTGACAAACATCAACTCTTCATCCAAACCGGCCAACTCTTCGTCTAAACCGGCCAACTCTTTCTCTAAACCGGCCAGCTCTTCCTCTAAACCGGCCAACCCCAGGTCTGTGGCCCGCAAGAACGCGAAGTCCCCAGACCTGGACCTGAACCGCGCTGCCCCGACCCCTACAAAGGAATCCAGCTCAAACCCCTTTGGCGTCACGGACGAGGAGGAGGAAATGATCGCGCTGATCAGAGGGATCGATCAGAACGCAGCCCGCCAGATCCTCAGCGATATCGTCGTCAAGGGCGACCAGGTCTACTGGGACGATGTCGTCGGCTTGGAAACGGCAAAGAACGGCCTCAAGGAGGCCGTCGTCTACCCCTTTCTCCGCCCAGACTTGTTCAAGGGCTTGCGCGAACCGGCCCGGGGAATGCTTCTCTTTGGCCCGCCCGGAACAGGCAAGACCATGTTGGCCCGCGCAGTGGCCACCGAGTCGAAATCAACCTTCTTCTCCATCTCCCTGTCGTCGCTCACCTCAAAGTACTTGGGCGAGCTGGAAAAGTTGGTCAAGGCCCTTTTTTTGCTCGCCCGCAAGTTGGCGCCCCTGATTGTGTTCATCGACGAGATAGACTCGCTCTTGAGCGCTCGTGCCGAGGGCGAGCAGGACAGCTCGCGCCGCATCAAGAACGAGTTCTTGGTGCAGTGGTCCGAGTTGCTGAGCGCCGCCGCGGGCAGGGATACCGACATGGACGTGCTGCGCGTCCTCATCTTGGGCGCGACAAACTTGCCGTGGAGCATTGACGAGGCCGCGCGGCGACGGTTCATGCGCCGCCAGTACATCCCCTTGCCCGAACCAGAGACGCGCCGCGCCCAGATTTTGCGCTTGCTACAGCACCAGAACCACACTCTTACCGACGCAGACTTGGACGAGCTTACCACGCTAACCAATGGCTTCAGCGGCTCGGACGTCACCGCGTTGGCCAAGGACTCGGCGATGGGTCCGTTGCGGCTGTTGGGCGACTTGCTCTTGGAAACGGCTACCGAGAATATACGCGCAATCAACTTGCAGGACTTCAAAAACAGTCTTGTCTATATACGCCCCAGTGTTTCGCAGGAAGGGATCGAAGAGTACGAGAAGTGGGCCGAAAAGTTTGGCTCTTCCGGTGCCTAGTACGAATTGGATTATCACAGTGTGCACACACATTCAAATGTCAGCTTTTGCATTGGCAGATTGTGCTGCAGATTTGTCTGCAAGAATTACGACGTCAACAAAGAATCCCGTTTTACCTCGGAGTTCACCCTGTATCCTTGCCGACTAAGCCGACCTATCACCTTCGATTCGCAACCTTCCTTCCTTCCTTCTTTTGCCCTGTACCTTGCGCGCGTAACCCCCCTCAAGCCCTTTGTAAACCTTACTTCTTGTCCATATGCTTCCACTTTGTAAAATATTTGGTAACCTCACGGGGCATGCAGTAAACAGGGTCAACTTCCTTGAAGCCGTACTTTTCATAATTCACAAGGCTGAGACCGGTAACGCCGAAACATGTATGGAAGATATCGGTCTGGTTATCGGGCCGGTCACTGATCCCGCCATGCTCAAGGTCCTGACAACCGAGAATGAAGGACTCAAGCTTTTCCAAATCGATCCAATGCTTCTTTTGGAGGATTGCCAAGGACGAGAGGACCCACCAGCTGTAACACACATCAGCAAGCTTTTCGGGGCGACCATTCAACCCGCCACTGGGGAGAACTTGCCTCTCGCTAAGCCAACTTGCCAATTTGACCTCGTCACGGAGTAGATGGAGCCTATCGCAGATCGCAAGAGCGCCAACGCACGTGAACACTTGCGCAGCATGGCTTTCCCCACCAGGACCCATCCCGAACCCGCCATCAAAATTCTGACACTGTAATACGAAATCGACTGCTGGCGTGACGATCTCGTCAGTTAACGCATCAAGTAACGATAACAGCGAGAGCGCCGTATACGAAAAGCGCGTATCTACCTCGCCGAAGGAGTCACCCTGGAAGCTTCCATTTGCAAGCTGTAGGCTCGTGATGAAACTGACTAGCCGATCTCGTCTGGTATCGCCCAATTGCGACAAGGCGTCGTACATGCTCAAGACTTGAAGGCCAGATAGCGTTGAGAGGAGGTGGGCATCGTGTTGCGGGAAGGCGCCAAATCCGCCGTTAGTGTCGTCCCAGCAACTCAAGGTGAACTCGACCACTTTAGCCGCATCGAGAGCGTCTGGTGGGGCATTCATCACCATCAAGGCGGTTACGCCCCAGTAAAGGCCGTTCAAGCGCAAGTGCTCGCTGAGCCAGTACTCCAATCCCTTGTTTGACTCCTGGTCCTGGATGAAGCTGACATGTTTTTCCTTCGCGAACAGTGTGGACGTCTCCATTTGATCCGGATCTGGTTGGGAATTCTGATCCTGCACATTCTTCTCCTCTCTCTCTGGCGCCTTCAAAAGTATTCCAGTTGGAACGTGAAGCTTTTTTTCGCAGGGCAGTATGTCGCGTAGTTGAAGGTGCGCCCCGTGACAATGCGACCAAGGTTCACGACCTTGCATCCCTGGTAAACCACCTCAAAGTTGCCGAACAGCACATCGTTGAGTACCAACACGCTCGGTAGCGGCTCTACCCGCAAAACGTGCTCATACACCGTATCCACGAGCCGCGACTCCGCCAAGAATGGCTGCAAATTGCCCTGATCCAAGAGTGTTTTCACCAACTTTCGGCTCTGGCGTACTCGCGTCGGCACTGTTTCCTCTCCGACATGCTCGTGCACGGCGCTTAGTATCCGCTCCTCGTTGTTCATCGCCGAATCTCGCTCGAGCGACTGCCGTTCTCTCTCCATGTCAATGTTGAAACTGATATTTGTGCGCTTGAACTTAGCCATCAATTCATCCTTCAAAATCACAATCTCCTGCGAAAGGTAATTGATCCGTACTGGATTCCAGCACAGAATGAAGTTGCCGGGCGCGAAAAGCCGCTCAATACGGTTAAGAAAGATATGGGGAAGAGGCTTTTGCGGCAAGTAGTTGAGCGCTGTGCATCCGAGGGAGTAAGTTGACTGCCACGGATCGTTCTTTCCGGGAATAAGCATGAGTTTACAGTGCTTGACCACGTGGGGACACTGTGCCAACATTTTCGCAAAGTTGTCAAAGAGGCTCTTGTAGTGCTCAGAGCTGGTGACGCTGGTTAAGCTGGGGTTATCCGGAGTCAATGGGTGGGAAATGAACAGGCCTGTCATGACAATCACGAGCGGGGCAGACTCTGCCGCCAGGTTGCTATCTTGCTCTAGCTCCTGCTCAAGACTCGACAAGAACTTTTCTAGTCCTGCGAGAACCTTGGGATCGTCTAAAAAGCAATCGGACCCGAGAAAGAGCATGCGGTGCTGCCCCAACGATTTTTCCATTTCTGCCAACTTCCGTCTCCATTTTTTGTCAACCCGCGCCACCTTGACCATCTGTGCAGATTGCAGAGTGGTCCCATTATCAAAATCACCATTCTTGTGTACTCCAAGAAAGTCAATGTTGCCGTACGCCTCCAAACACGCGTCGCGTTTTTCGGCCGGCGGTTGCTGTATAGTCTCAACGTAGAAGCATCCCCCAATATAGTCTGGAGACGTGTTGGAACTACCCTGCGATGCTAGGTACACTCCTTCCACCACCACGAACATTCCCAATGCGAAAAACGCATATTCCTGGTTGGACGCGTTGCTGAAGTTCACCTCGATATAGTCTGTAGAATCCTCCACAATGTACTCTCCGTTCACGCTCTGGGCGAGCAAGCCGAATATTATAAAGCGAGCCTGGTCTCGCCCAAGCAAGTTCTTGATAGGTGTGATCTCGGCGGTGAAGGTCTTGGGCCCACCATCCCTAAGCGACGATAGTGCCGAAAACGACTTCTTCTGAAAGCTTTCGTGTCGCGATAGCCTGTCCATTATCAAAGAGTATCGATCTAGATTGAGCGTTGTTCTCGCCTTGAGCACAGTAGCCATCTTCTCCGCAAAAGATTTACCCTGTGCTGACGGCAAGAGACTAAACTGACGTCGGGCACAATCGAATACAAAGTGGGGCTGTGACGGGGGGTTGATGATATTGAAATACAGATTCCAGTCAATGACATGGTCTTGGTTCATGTCAACAACTGTATCCGTCCGCACGGCGATACGGTTGGTGCGCGACGCGGCGGCCGAGATCGCGCCGGACGACGAGTTATTCATCTCTCGGATAACGTACTGGAGGCCCTGACCATCGATGAATATGCCGCGGTCCTCGGTCTTCCACGCCTTGGCAATATTCTCCATAAATAGCTGCGACTCAACACCCTTCCAGTCCATGCCGAACTGGTGTCCGATCGTCTCTGCGAGCACCAAGAGCGCATCGGTTTTCACATTTAGGCCATGTTTCTTGGAGAAGATGCGATATGCTAAAGGACGCACGTTTGACGGCTGTAGCTTCACAGGGAACGGCTTGTGCGGCAAATCCATGTGTCGCTGAGCAGTATTTTAAAGAGAGATGAGGAAGAAGAAGGGAAGACGCGTTCGCTTGTACCACCGGTCGCGTCAGTCACGTGCGGTTTCATGTTGATTAAACTACAGAATCTAGTCTATCAAAGTGCTTCTATCAATGTACTTTAGGTGAGACAGGCGGCATGACTGTCAATTCGGTGATCTTTTACACAACCAAAGAGTTCAAGAGCAGCTTAACCTTGTGGTAGGCGCCATTACAGTCCAAGCCCTGTTCCTCGATGCGAATAATCGCCCGAAAGTCTTCAATCATCTCAAAGAGCTTCACAAGTTTGGTGAGCACGTCATTGCTCAGTCTCAATCCGTGCAAAATGCGATGTCTCTTACTGTAAAGGCGGCAAAAAGCCCGGTCGTCTGCCGATGGTGACCCCACGAAGAATATTTTGGAGTTTAGGAGATCGAGCTTTTGCTCGGCCTGTCTCTGCGAATTGATCAAGTACTCTTGAAGGTTTAAGAATCGCTTCTTGCGTGCGTCGAGATTGGTTTCATTGAGGGCGTCGCGTATGCTTTGCAGACACCCAATCCTATTAAGAAGCGCCATTTCTGCCGAAATCTCCTGAGCGACCTGGGCATGGATTTTCTCCTTGCTTCTGCCAAACAGTATTGGCAATGGCTCAGGGCTGAGCCGCGACTTTATGCAAAAGCGCTCATAGTCTTCTGCGTTGCGTTCGATTAGCCCCTTGAGCCTTACAAACTCGTTTGATAGCAGTAAACGCTCATTCTCGTAGCGCTCCTTGATCGACGACAAGGCGTCACGGAGTTTATTTTCGGCGGTCTTACTTTGAAGCTCGATTTCGTGCTGTGTCACTTCGTCGAGCCGCAAGGTATACTCGTCCTGGAGCTCATCGACCTTGGCTTGCTTCAGGCGGAGCTCAGTGTCTTTGGCATCTAGTGCCTGCTGGAGCTGCCGCAATTCGTCTTCGCGTCGGCGAAGCTCAGAGTTGCCGTCGTCAACCTGTTTCTTCATATTCAAAAGCTCGGCTTCGCGCTGGCTCAATTCCAACAGCCGGAAATCGCGTTCGCGCCGCAAATTGTCTGCCTCCTGCCGTATCAGATTGAGTTGTGATAGCAAATTTGTTTCCTTGCGTTGTAACGCTTCCACCAATTCTGTCTGCTGAAGCTGATTTTCGGTAGCCAACTTGAGTTGACTCTCTAGATTGGCGACGCGACTCTGGTACGTTTCGTCCAGCGCCAGTATTCTACTCTCCAAATCAGCCACATGGGTTTTGTATGAGTCGTCCACCTGCCGAATTTTGGCATGGTATTGCTCTCTCATCGCCTCAAGCTCAATCAAGTGTTCCTCGTCCACCTTTTTGAGTCGAGAGTTCAACTCGTCGACTGTTTTCTTCAAGCGTGCGCGTTCGTCTTGTAATTGACTAGTCTTGTCATCGAATCGTTGTTGGTTTCTTCGCACAGTGTCATCAAGGGCGTCGCGAGCATCAGCGCGAATTTCCAGATTGCGATACAGAGTGGGTCGGCGGAGGTCATAGTCATTGAACTTGACGCGCTTCGTATCACGCCGATCACTATCGAGAGCCGTTTCAGGTTCGTTCACGAGATTATTAATGTAAGACTTGATTTTATCATATATTCCCGTTTGCCCGTCGTGCGACGATGAGTAATTCGAGCCCGATAAATGACGGCCATGATCGGAATTGTAGCGGCCTGGGCTCATTCTGGGAACACTATATGGGCCCATATCAAGTGGCCTTGTCATGTCGAGATGGCGAGAGAATTCAGGGGGGGTTACTTGAATGTCGGGTGCAAGAGTCGGAATGCGAAGCCTAGAGTCCGATTCGCGCGGAGGAACATATACAGGGGCATTCTTGTTTGAATCCACGCTCCATTTGTCATAAGACCTTCCCAAGGGGGAGGGTTTGAGAATCGGAGAGGCGCGTCTATCGAGATCCAGGTGTGGGGTTGCCCCGGATGTGAAATCCGATCTATAGGACACAGGATAAGGACGTGCAGGCAGCTCGTCGAGGTACTTCAGTTTGCGCTTTCCCAAATTCAGGGACGAGTAGGCGGAAGCCACGGGGGAACGCGTTGTGGAATGCCGTAGGGCATCAATGTCGGCCGCGCGATTCAAGACGCTGGTGTCGCGTCGGTCAGAGTCTGATGCGGCATAGGGCCTACTCCAGCTTGTTTTGCCAATTCTCTCGGATGCAGAAGTGAACATTGTGGGGCATCGCAGTTGGGATTCAGAAGTGGAAGGAAGAACACGGTACGCGCTGCAGGAACGAAATTTTCGGAAAGTCGCGTTGTTGTTTTTTTTCTCCTTTCGCAAAACTTGCCTTCAAGTGTATTTCCCTAATCCGATATTAGCTGTATTCATACAACGATTTTTCTTCCCTGAGCAAGAGCGTGCCCCGCGACAGTTCCCATAGCATGCTACGATATGGATAATCAAGATCCCCTCAGCCCAGTCCGTGACCATGTCACAGTCCCCCTTTAAATCTGGGGACGCTTCCGCTATATCGAAATAATGTGTTAATACGAATCTTACGCCTTGTCCCTGGTCGAGAAATCGCCCACCACTTGTTACACAACCATATTTGACCAACTGATCGGTTATCAGAGAATAGGTTCAGGTTGAGAAGCTGTGCGCACGTTAGTTGTGACGCGTTTGATTCCCTGATTCACCGCGTAGTCAACCTGTCATTGAATACACCTTGAGCGACATAATCGTCATTGCCACATTGAGCTTCAATACACAATCAGGACTTGATGTGAGTTCCTGTCTTCAGTCACGCAGTCTTGACCTGTAAACGTCCATCGGTTTATCACACCACTCGCAAAACGGTGTACTACCAAGGCTACATACGGGCATTCTCGAAACAAGAATTAAAAGGCTGCTTCACGCATCGTTCCGCCAGAAGTCATTCGAATTCTCGAAACGTACTGCTTTTTTGTCTTGAAGCGTTCCGGGAGATACTGACGTTCATGCTGCATGTCAGTTACTGTTCATTATATGTAGCAAACTCATCGATCTTTTGATCTTGCACTTGGATGCAATCTGTCAAAGAGTAGCTTTGCATCTGATATCGCCTTCCATTATTCTGCAGCTAGCGACGACACAGTGTGCATCACTAAACTGAAGACCCAGCATGAAGAACTGACCAACATACGCTCCAACTTCTCCTGACTTGAGTGTCGAGAGTAACAAGTAAATGTCGTATGTTGCACTACGTCTGGTGCGAATGGTATGATAGGAGTGACTATGCGCGGATCTGGGAGCTGGCTGGGGAAAACGGCAAATATTGCTCGACCTGCAGTAATCATAGACGGCTTGATATATCACTCATGAATTCCCTTCGGCAAACCAGGCATAGCCCATACTCTTGGAATAGATGCTTGCAGCAACAGGTGTCTAAACGCGCTAATATGGTTGAACCTTGCAACAACGACAGAGTCTTATGAGGCAATGTGCGCTGTCCTACCACGGGGCCCCCCACCCTAAGATAAAGAGAGTCGTCTAGGGGATTTGGATGACTTGGAGGTCACTGTCGTTACCATGTTTTTCGACTTTACGATAACGCTCGCCTTGATACTGACGCAGCCTCCTCGATCAGGGGCAAATAGTCGGCGAGGCGAGAAGGGGTTATGTCGTCGGCAAGGTTTCCTCTCAAATACTCTCTTTAGTACCAAGTCTGAGCGATAAGTGAAATGATATTCAATTGGCATACCCGTGTTCCCGTCGACATCTTATTTCAAAAGTGGATTTCTTATTCTCGCCTACATTCAATTCTTGAATCAAGAGTCTCAATTGCCATGCGCCTGTCTCTTGGTTTGTCTCCGTCTCATCCAAGTTCACTTCCTCTACCAAAAAAAAAGTCTCATCAAATCTATACGCTCAGCAGATCTGGCTTTGTCAAAAATGACTGGAATCTTGTGCCTGTATCACTGACAGCTTTAATGCACACGGAGGTGCAGCTGGTAACAAGCACTTGTGAGTCTGTGATTTCAGAGGCATGACGATGGTTGTTGGCTCTCTTTCATCCCGAATTCATTTCTTGTCGCTCGCACTATCATCAATGGCTCACAGAAAAGTGTTGATTCCTAACACTGGAAAGGCAACGCCGTGCTAATTTGAGTCCGTTTCCGCAATGAGCATGCGTAATACTGTCTTCCACTTCCTTTTCGCTGTACGGAACGCAACAATTGGAAACAGGCACTGTTTGACGATGAATACTTGAGGACCATCCCCACCAAAAATACAGCCTTTGGCGACTGCTGAAAATAGCAAAAGCTCGACACCTGCATGGACGCCTTGTTCCAAAGTGGGCTATTTGCTAACTTTCGATCTCGATCTCGCCTCCGAGCTCCACTTTGCGGCTGGAACTCTGGATGTATATTCGGTATGCGCCATTTTGCAAGATCCACTGCTGTGATACCACGTCCCAAACAGACAAATCGCGCTGTCTCAAATTGAATGAGACTATTGTCATTTCCCCCGGAGCAAGGAAAACCTTTTCAAACCCTCGCAAAACTTTGACGGGTGACACCATTAACGTTGTAGGAAGCTCGACATACAATTGGGCCACGTACGCGCCACTGATCTGCCCCGTATTTTCAACTGTGGCAGTGACTTGGTACAAGATATTCCATAACGCGGGATTGCCGCCGAGGCCACCTCCAGCGATAGGGGGATTACTCCGCGGCAAATTATTCGTCTTGGCCAGGGCCGACCAGAATTTGGATTCTGTCTCCTCGTTCTCGTCGTCATAAATGTCTTCATCAAAGAGAAAAGGGTATATGAAGCCATCAACGCGATCGAAATGAGGAGGGAAGAGAGCCTCTTCAGGCTCCACCAAGTCGTCCTCGAAATTTTCGTAAACGGGCAAGTATGGCTCGGGATTCGGTAGTTTGGTGGTTGGAAAATCGACATCCTTAATGTCGAGGCCATACACTCTGAACTTTGTGTATGAGAGTCCAAACCCAAACTCAAAACGCGGCTTGATATTGTGCTTATCAAAGAAGCGATAGTCGAGGTATATATCTCGTTCGAAATCGTCTTGAGGCTCAGCCATGTTTTCCTCCAAGTCTTTAATTATCGGAACATAGTGCCTGGGCTTCCGGGCTATGGTGAATGGAAGCCTTCCCGAGGGGCTGGTATCTCCGAAAATGACGTCGGCAAGAGCTTGGCCTACATATTGACCTAGCGGCGGGCAATAGATCACCGCTGAAACACCCTTCAACTGTATCCAGCCCTCCATCAATACTGGGCCCACCGCGTTGACCACCACAATGGTCTGTGCACACTTTTGCGCGACTCGCTTAATCAACTCGTCGCCATTGTGCCATAGTGAAAGGTTATTACGGTCTCCAAAGTTGTTGTCAACTTGAATGTAGCCTTCTCCAGAGTACGCGCTCACAACCACAATACAAGCGTCTGCTTTCGCTGCGAGCCCCGCGGCATGCCCCGGGTCCCAGTCATTTGCCGAATAATCGACCATCATACTCCACAGCTGCGCTTTTTGAGAAAGGGCTTCGTACGGGGAAATTACAAAGGGATTGTTCATTGATGCGGAGCCCCAGCCGGATGTCAAGACCCCGTTGACACATTTTTGATCCTGGCAATTTATCCCGCGGCTGTCAGGCCCCGCCGCGATTCCTGCGACGAGAATACGCTTGATGCCGCGCGTAGGCATGAGCGGCAATGTATTGTTGGTATTTTTTAGGAGCACAATCGCTTCTCGTGCCACTGTCAAGGCAGCACGCTGGCTGAACTCAGAACGGGCGTCAACGTGCCAGTTCTTTTTCACGAACTTCTCCAGAGGCTGGAAGGGATACTCCTGGTCGGTTGTTTTTGCGGTCCAAGCGGAAAAGTTGGGGGGCGAGTTCTCGGTAGGGAGCTTCGCAGAATCAATTGCAAAAAACGGAGCGAGAATTCTTGTGGCCATATCATCGAGCCGCGACTGAGGAACGGACCGGTTGAATACTGCTCGAGTAAGATCGTATCCCCAAAACGATCTGCCGGCAAGCCAGTCGCCAAATATATCACCGGGCATTGACATGTCGAGCCCTGCTAAAGCTGATGTTACTCCAGAGTGCTGAGCGCCCCAATCCGACATCAAAAAACCTTGGAATCCCAATTCCTCTTTTAGCAAGTAGTTGATGAGGAATGAGTTCTCGCACGCATAAGTGTTGTTGACGCGATTGTAGGAGCACATGGCAGCCCCGGCTCCAGCCCGTATGGCCTCAGCGAACGGCCACATGTAGATTTCATGCATAGCACGATCGCCAATGTTGGAGCTTATGGACTCTTCAAGGTCGCCGTCCCACTCGCCCACTTGGCGAAAGTGCTCTTGCTCGTTGCCTATAAAGTGACGGAGAGTAGCGACTACCCCTTCTTCCTGGATACCCTCGACGGTAGCGGCGCCAGCGGCTCCTTGCAAGTAGGGGTCGGCACCAAAACTTTCCCAGTTGCGGCCCCCACCAGCTTTGAGTCCTATAGGGCCCAAGCACGGCCCAAGAACTATGTGAACGCCCTTTTTCCGATGCTCCAGGCCTATGGCCTTGCCACGTAGGTACATCAACTCCTTGTTGAAGGTACTGCCAGCGGCAAGTCCTGAGGGGAAATGTGTTGCGAAATCCGTGGACCGCACCCCTTGAGGCCCATCTTGTAAGCAAAAGCTGGGTATGCCGAGTCGAGGCACCGAGCCGGTATTGCCGAAGCAGGGACCAGTGCCCCAGCCGGTGCCAGTAGTAAGGTTGACCCGCTCCGGCACGGTCATTTTCAGAACAATCAACCTCGCTCGATTATAAGCCTTGAGCCAGATATGTTCTAGTCGTCCGCCGAGGGCTATTGCGTGTTAAAATGGCGTTCAAGGAGGGTGTTTGAATGAAATGGTACATACGAGTAGGGTAGTAGGGCGGGCTCTGTGTCCTGTGGAGCCCTTTTTTTGCAGGGTTCTCAGATTGTGATTGGGTTCCGGGATCACTAATGTGGCCTCCGATCAAGCAAAGGGCAATATTAGAGGACACCAAAGCTACAACAAGTGTTAGGCGCCAGCGTCGTGTAAAGCTCATGGGCTGTGGGGCGCATTTGGCTGCGAAATTCAACTTCAAAGTTTTTTTCTGGGTTGGCTGCGAAACTTTGATCTGCTGCGTGCCGTCAGAGCAATACCCTGTGCACTCCTGCCATCAACGGAGGCTACACTACGTACGTTCAGCAGCCAAAGGCTTTACTTCGTTTAAAAATCAAAGATTATACTATGTTTTTTGTAAGAGATACTATCAGTTTTTTATATATCCTGTATCGGTGTGACTTGAAAACACTTGAACTTAATTCGAAATGAGTCGCGCCTCTTCCTCTCGCCTGCTCGCTAAAACCCACGATTCATCATGTGCTCAATCTCTCAGGGACGTGTAGTGTGGCAACCACATTAGGTATCGGCTGTAGTGTCGGCTGATGCGGCGACCGCGTGGTCGGGTCGAGCGGGTGCTTCACCTCGCGTTGATTGTGGTTGCAAGGAGCCGGTGGCTCGGAAACAGCGTCACACAAGGGCGTCTCGGCAAAGTCTGCGGTTTGGGTGGGAGGAGGCACAAAAAAGGCATTGCTCGCCGCTTTTTTTGGCGTCTCAATTGCCACATTTGTATCTAGTGTCGGAGTAGGGGGACTGTGGAAGTCCTTCGAAATTTTACCGAAATTGTACTTTTCCAACATGTTACGAGGCACTCGCTCCACACACTCGTGCGCGTCTGAGTCGCCGGTTGTCAACGTCTGTAGCAGGGTCGCAATAGATATGGGTGTGTGTGTAGAATAGTTTGGCGACGAGCCTGCTGTGTTTGCTAATTGGTTAATGCCGGGAAAGGTCTTGACGTTTGTTAGTATGGGCAGGGTGGCCGGCACCGGCTCGTCTTTGGCAGGGAGCGTGTGTCCCATTGGCTCCCCTGTACTTGGTGGAATGTCCAAGTATTCGTGCAAGTTCCGGGATGCGACTTGCCGGTCGACTAGCAAGGCGCCTTCAAAGTATCCGGGCCTCAGATCGTCAATCTTTATAGAGCTTTTGTAGTTGATACCGTTGAAAAAGTTGAAGAGATCAATGCGATACGTCTTTGGTAGTTTGTTACTGGACAAGAACACATTTTGTAACAGACCAGGATGGTTGTGGACAAACCGTACGAGCGGCTTCAAGTCATTTATACTTACAAGCTCGTTATGTCGCAAGTCAACCTTTTCGGCGCGGACCAAATTCTCCAAGCCCGTGAGGGATTTAAGCTTGTTGTTTCCAAGGTTGAGCAAGCTCAAGTGTTGCAAGTTCAGCGGCAAATTGTCGAGCTTTTCGATATAATTGTCCGAAAAGTTCAAGTACTTTACGTTATGTAGCAGGCTCAATCCGGGCGGTATTTCCGTGAGAAGATTGTGGGATAGGTTGAGCCGCACGACATTGCATAGCGGTTTGAATACGTAGCCCGGTATGGCCAGGATCGATGTTTCCAGGACTGTGAGCTGTTTCAAGAGGCACCATTTCTCTTCGCCGAGCAGGTGTTTGGAGTCGCTAGTGCTGCTGGCAACGGTAGAGTCAGTTGCGACGTACGGGAGCGAAGGCGCCGAGCCCAGGTGCTCTGATGCTGGTTTAGGAGCGGCGGGGTCGGCATTTACCGGGAGGGTAGACGCACGCTTACGCCTGCCGCTACGAAATTGGTTGTTGGCCGGGGACGGGGATGTGACGTGCAGGTAGTGCGACGAGTGGTCCGAGTGCTTGGACGTGAGGTATGGGGAAGGTGTCAAGAAGGTGTCGGGTTCAAAGTGCTCGTGAGGGGTGCTGGGAGTCGTGGCGTGCGCGGAGGAGCAGGACTCTGTCAGTTTACGGCCATGCTTCTGACCACTGAAACTGCGTCGTCCTGTTTCGTCAGCAAACACAAGATTAAAGAGGCAGTCGGCAAGGTTATTCAATTTCGAGTCGCGGATCACAAGGATACGCAACTGTTCGCTGAGAAGGTGCCATCCAAAGATTTCGTTAGGTTCGTAGCCCACGAGCTCCAAAACCTGCAAGTTTTTGAACATGATTAGGGGTACTGACGTGTCACAGGGATACTCTTCGTACATGCTAATGCTCTGGAGACTAGACTGGCGAGTCAAGATCAAACAGGGTAGTTTAGTGAAGGAAGAGTACAAGTAGCGCAAATCACGATTGATAATGTTGGGGTCCTTGCTAAAGTTCAGAGACAGTCTCCAGTACGCCGAAGCGGTCGAGACCATAGATTTGACCGAGTTCATGGAGGTGATGGACTTGCTATCGCTATCAATGTGTTTCCCGGAGCGGGCATTATTGGCCATGAAGGAGATGAAGGTCGGTTCGTGGTTGGGGATGTCCAATTTCACGTTTAACGGGCCGACTTTGACGCCCAACAGCGAGGATTCCAAGCGCTCGCAGATAAAGTAGAGGTGGTGGATGGTGAACTTGATGCGAATAGGCTTGACGTTGCCGGTGTTGGACCTGCTTTTCGAGAAGCACAAGAGGCCGTTTGCCAAGGCCTCTTCGTTGCGGCGAACATAGTTTGAGAGTTTCTGGATGTAGATATCACCGTCGATGGACTTGTCGGCGTAGGTGAAAGTGCCCATTAGAGGTGGCCGGTGAGGACGGACAGATGTGAAGGGAGAGTGGGAAGATAGGGTTCAGATGCCGATTCCGCAAAGGCAGGGAAGTAATAATTCCGGGCGGAGAATGAGCCAGTTGTTGATGTTTCACACGTCTGCTTCGCCCTGCTGGAGTTGTTCTCGCGCTCTGTGGCGGTACCGCTGTGCCACGAGTCGAAGTGTAGGTGGGACGGCTTGGGGTTCCTCGTCGAGGATGCAGACTAGAGGGAAGATGGCCGCCGATCGAAATGGATTTCTCAAAACTTTTAGCGCACGATCTTTTTTTTTTCTCATGTTATTTTCTACCAAACAATAAACACACACTCTTTTTTTTCCCGTGCCGATTGCCTATTTGGGAAATGGGGCGCACCGGTGCCCGACGGATCCGTGCCATGCCACACGGGCGTGGCGTACCTAATTAGCCACAATCGCGCATTCCCGCTCGCAGGTGGGTCTTGTGTTACATCACCACACGGTTCGCCCCTTGCCCCGAAATGCGGGGTACGTCAGCCCCATTCTTATCAGTCGCGTTACCCTTTTTTCTTCCTGATGGCACGCTTACCCTTTTTTTCCCGTGGTTGCAGAATTCCCCTTATCCCTCCAATCGCAGCGTCATCCCTCGGTATCTTCCGGTGCGGTGTGTTCTGTATTGCTCGTTCGCATGGACGGGGCGTACGAGCTCGCACCCGTATTGCCCAGGTTAGGCCCTAGCCTCTCGAATATCGACGCAGGAGCGATACCTGTTGTGCTGCTGTTTGTCTCAATGCTCTTTCGCCGTCGCCGTCGCGATGAGCTTGCGAGTGTGACGATGCTTTCGCTGTCCCGATCTGGCGGGGGCGAGAGTGTTGACGACGCCGCTGTAAAGTCCGGGATCATGCCCGCGACCGCCGCGCTAAAGCCGCCGTTGGATCCCGCGGATCCCATGGAGTTGTGCGAGGTCATGCTTTGCGGAGAAATAAAGTTCGCGTGGCGCGTGTTGTCGGCGTCTGTGCCCCGATTAGATTCGTGGGTACTGCTATTAGCCGTCAGCACGTTCAATATTGGATGTGGATTCTGGGGTTGTGGCTGTGCGCTAGGAGCAAGCGATGTATTGGTCGTAGATCCGTTAGCCGACGCAGAGTCCCGGGGCCCAGTACTGATGATGCTAGGGGTATGAGTACTTTGAAAGGAGACGATTGATTTGAGAGGGATAGTGCTGACGTTATCAGACTCCTCGGTGGCCATGCTGCCCCGCTCATCGTCCCTGTCGCTTTCTGCGTCAGCGGAGGACTCGGTGGTGCGTCTTGAGTGGGGCTTGGTGCGGACGCGGGCCGAGCGAGACGACGGCAAGGAGGATGAGGATGTGGGCGAAGCCTTTGGCTTGTAGCGGTTGGACGTCGCGGTGGGGTGGTGTCGTGGCGACTTCTGTTGCTTGGGCGCGATGGGCACGAGCGAAGGAGGCTGCGGCAGGCGGCCCTGGCCCTGCATCAAACGCTTTACCCAGCCAAACCTGACTTTGGGGTGGCGTTTATCGGCGAGAGGCGGAGCTGTATAGGTTAGCATGAGCGTGTCCCGGGTGTGAAGGCGTGTATGAGTGGGTACGTACCTGTGTCAGGAATAGCATGTGACATGGGAAAGGTGGTATTAGCCAGTGTAATGCGGAAGGTTCAAGTTTCTCAAACTTCACAAACAATCACATAAGCGAGCGGAGTCCCCGGCAACCTTATTTTCAGGAATCGGGGAGTTGCCTGCTATATGCAGGGGCACGTGATAAGCGACAGGCCTCCGTTATGCGATATTTATCAAATGCACAGCACACATCCTTGATCCGACAAGGTTCCCTTTATCAGGCTTGTCGCGGAGCAGGTACCTCAGCCCCTCGAAGCTAAACGTTGTACTAAGGATCTACGCCAGGAAAGAGCTGGACGCCTAATGTGCGGCTTAGAGGCCGCACCGGAAAACTGGTTGTGTACAAGTGAGGGTCCCGGATAGCCTCGCTTGATCTACAGCCTGCAGAGGATGCTGGTGCTCGTCCTGACTGCTTCCAAGTCACAGAGACCACACAAGCAGAGTGTATGGCCGCGCAGCATGCTAATCCCTTGGACCCTGGGAAGGTCTGTAAGATGTGGCATGGATCAAAACCCAACCAACCAACACACACCGATGTGGGGTTGCCATGTGACCGACCGACAGTAGCAATTGAGGAGACTGTTGGTGGCAGTGACGTCACCAGAAAGCGTTTACACGTGGGGAGATCAGGTGAATCCCTTGTGGGATTGTGACCTTCCCGACGAGCAATATCGGTGCCTTGTCGGAAGAAATACTAAAAGGGGTGGATTACCCGGGCTTGGAGAGAAGAAGATCGAGAGGATCGAAAAGAAGCACGAACTCAGGGTCGAGCACTGGAGATATCGGGGATCGGAGAGAGAAACCAGCGTGGTTGAAGATTGAGATCAGTCTAGTTGAAGATTGAGAAATGGTGAAGCTCAAGTATCGATTCTTATAGTGAGGATGTCACCCGTTGTCGCAAACAACCCGTCCGCGCTGAGCGCATAGCAGAAAAGTGTCATGCTGAAGTGCTTGTTCATGGAACTAGGACCTCGATTGAAGGCTCGCTGCTGACCAGTCTCGTCAATCTGCAAAGTATCGGACATTCTGGGAACCAAGTGACAAGTTACTGCCTCGGCCGCGCAAGTCTCCTACACTCTGCGATTGTCAGACCATGTCAACAAGATGAGATCAAAAAGAATGCGCAAACCCGGAATCGAACCGGGGGCCCATCGATGGCAACGATGGATTTTACCACTAAACCATTTGCGCCGTGAGGTGCTCCGCGACGGGGAATTGAACCCCGGTCTACCACGCGACAAGCGGTAATTCTAGCCACTAAACTATCACGGAGTTTTTGATGTCGGCCAAAAACTTGGAACATATGGAAGTTTTATTTGTAAAGAAGAGCAAATCTGACCACCGCACTGTCACTAGCAACAAAGTACAAGCATCTGCGTAGGCTATCCTCCTCGAAGGCTTTGCACGCAGCTTTTTTGGCCACGGAGTCATAATTAAGTACCGTGCTTGAAAGTAATCACAGACGATCCTTCTTGTCAAATTCCTGACATGGATATTCTCACAGCTTTGTATCATGCTCATAAAGAGATAGACAGATACTACTCGTGCGTAATCATGCGCATAATACGAGCGACAGGCACTGCTCTCATGAGTTGATTTGGCGGAAAAAAAGAAACACCAGCATCATTCACATGGCATAAAACATTCGCGCACCATCTGTTGCTTCGCTGTGGGTGTTGCGAAAAAGTGTGGTCGTCTGCAAGGCCACCTTCCTTCCGCCAAAGTAATTGGTTGCCTCAAATGACATACGCTGGGACTGTTCTTGTTTGCCTCGAGCACCACAATCGGGAACCAATGACTCGCTAATCGTACCTGGCCTTCTATTGTGTTCAGATAAGAACGTGGTCACAAAGTTCTGATGATGCGTGCCCCCTACAACATCCCTTGAATTCTGAGGAAAGGCTGCTGTGGTCAATTCCTGCAGTGAACTCAATCTAGAGCTCGAAAGACGAAAACGCTTTCCGAGTGGCCAGATATCGGAGTATTCCAGATGCATTCCCAAGCACTGCCACAAGTTTTGGGCAGTAGCGCAACGTCTTTTCCAAAGACGCCAAATGTTGCAAAGAACCAAAATGTTGCAAAGACTCCAAATGTTGCAAGGACCCCAAATGTTGCAAAGACCCCAAATGTTGCAAAGACCCCCAATGTTGCAAAGACCCCCAATGTTGCAAAGACCCTTGCTATGTGTATCAACCGCTCTTTGTAACACGTATAGCCTATCAGCCTGGGTGGAATCACCATATGGCACTTTCGGATGTCTTTTCATCGACTACGTTCGTCTCCGTAGATTTAGACTTGTTTGTATCGGATAGACCATTCGCCGCGCTCGTTGCCCCGATTGAGTTCGTGACTGGTGCCGTGTTGTTTAGAACGACAAGTACGAGGTGATGGGCGTCTAATTTTTTTTTCGGTGCTCCAAGGCAGGGCGCGCTTCCGGTACGTGAGGGGCAAAACACTTTTTACACTTGGATTAACCAATTGCCAATGCTCGCAATTTCGCCATTTCCAGGCTAGGTACTTGCGATATTGGGGCCTACTTTGGCAGCATCGGCGGGCGAATAGGTGATGTAGGGCAGTCTCGCCTCCGGGTGACATTACGGCCAATTCAGTTGTTTACCAATGATCGTCGGCAACCGAATAGGCATATGGCCATTAGCTGACGCTGACGCAAAGTGCAGTGTGCACCTAGCTTTGCCTCGAAATCAACTGGCACATTCTCGGTTGCGTTCCTATTGTCGTGCAGGTGAGTGGATCACTACGAGCGTCATTATTGTGAACGCTCGTTTCTCCGGGGTGTCTTTTCGACCAACTTTGATGCGGCCATGAATCGGCAACGGGAAACATCTGATGCAGACGCATGAACCAAGCGTCATCGACACGCGTAGTAGACGATCAGACTGAACAGCCAGTGGCTACCTCAATGAGCTGTGGCGTTACCATGGTTCTCTGGTGAGAGTCTTAACTTGCCAGGCCGTAACGTTTCCAATTTCCATTCGTTGTCGCAAGGTCCTTCCGGAAGCGGTATAATTGTATATATGCAGGACCCAGTTTTGGTGGTGAAGATTTTCTCCAGTGAGAGTCGTCCTGATCTGATCCTCACACGACAATATGGATGATCCTCACACGATAATATGGATGAGCCCCCGGAGTGTTGGGGAGAATAGATTCCTCTTCCAAGTATCACGGAGATATAATTGCTATCTTGGGTACAATGGCGTTACCACAACGGCGGTGCTCGCCTGACCACCCCGTCGCTACACCATTCCATTTTGTTCGCATTTTTCAGATTCCACGGCTAGGGTCGGCTCACCTACAATAACTGCGCCTGGGGGTGGGGCGGTTTCTCCTGGAACTACTCTGAAATGCGTAAGGCCTTCCGTTGCCTCTCAATCTCCTCGCTCAGTTGCTTTTCGTGGCGTCTCTACGTTAGCCATTAGATTTGATTTGCTTGACTGGGAGGCTTGGGATGTTAGTTTTAATCGTTAATATGGTCACTGAACGACTGAAAGATCTCGATCAGGGAGCAATGGCGGAGAACGTGGTAGACATTTTTTGACGCGCTTTAACACAAGGATACCATCATCCATATCGCTAATTCTATGAGCGAACCTGTGAGCGAGCTCATGAGACTCTCAAACTGTCAGTCATAGGACTAACTGCAAACGGAATCCCAAAAAAAGAGAAAGAACTTCAAGGTCCCCTTGGTCGATTGGTATAAATTTGCCCATGGATCAAGGCAACCCTTTGTGGTGCACATCGAGAGGCTGCACGTTACCTCTTTCCCAAGTTTCACTCTCTCCCACCATTTCCACTCGGCTGAAACCAGCTTGGCGCATGCTCCACCGATCTACGCAAGAGTAGTATTTAAATTCAGCAATGACTTGGACACGATCTCGACACCGTTTCGACAAAGGCCTACTGACACGATCATGAATAAAACCTTTCAAGAATACATTAAACAACTTAAAAAAACGAGACACTTAAACAAAAGCAACCGCCACAACAGCGGCAATCATAAAGCTGATTGCGGTTCTGGACCCGACACCTTCCATCATTGCGTGAGTCGCATTTGTCGTGTTGTCCTTCAGCGTGTCCAACAACGACTTGGAAACAACCACAGAATACGGCTTTTCAGTAGCACAGGTGGTCTCCTTGCACTCTTCGGCGGACGGCGTGATCGTAATCGTCTTGTCAGCAGTGGGATTGGCCATTCTTTGGAAACGCTCTCCAACCTCCTTCTTCATGGGAGCAATGGCTTGAGTGGGGCAAGATCCCAGGACGCACTCGACATTACGGTACTCAACAAGCTGACATTCAGTGCATGCGGGAACGATACAAAGCTTGATGTCAACAGATGCGACATACGTCTCAGTGACAGGCTGCTTCGCCTCACCGAGCTTGACCGTCGTCATGGTCGTGGTACCGGCGCTGGCACTGACGACAACAGTGAACGCACTAGCGCTAGAGGAGACACTCGTGGCTGGAGAAACAGGCTTGACTCCAGGGTCAACATGCCCGGGGCCAGCAGCCGGGGGGTCAACATGCCCGGGGCCAGCAGCCGGGGGGTCAACATGCCCGGGGCCAGCAGCCTTGGGGTCAACAGGCATGGGGCCAGCAGCCTCGGGGTCAAGGGCGTTGGCCGCTGGAAGCTGGCCCTCTCCACCGGCGCCTCCAAGGGCGCTGGCCGCCAGAAACCGGCCCTCTGCACCGGCGCCTCCAAGGGCGTGCGGTGAGACGTGACCTATGCTAGTTGCGCCACCGTCCATGAGGCCAGAACCAAGAGGCACTGAACCATCGGCGGCCTGGGCGCACATAAAGAGGGCGCAGTGTACAAGGGTAGCGAAAGAGAGAAAGTTGTTGGAAAGCATTGCTGTAGGACAAGAGGGAAAACAGACTACACGACGGGAAATCACTGTCTTTTATACCACAAATATATCAGAGAACGCCGTGTATTTCTTGCAACTATTTTTGCCACTGAGAGGGATACGTTTCTCCCCAATGCGGGCTTCGTTGGTCGTCTAGAGACGATCTCCGTTTTAGAGTTTTGTTACACGATCCTTTTTCGCGATCGGCAAGGATTTTTGCCTTAATCGTCGCTCGTCTACATTTTTTGTTATTGACATTGTTCAGCATTACGTGAATGGCTATGGCATTACATACATTTTTGTTCTGCCTTCTTGATTTGTGATGGGTCCGCAATAAATTCGGAGAGCGACCCTTCTATTATGTTGAATTCTACGCGGCACATCGCAAGAGCCTATTCGCGCGGGTGCTACTACGCGATCACAACTCAATAACAAAGTGCCCCGTCGTTTCCTCAAAATGGACCTGCGATCTACGGACGCACGATCTATTTTGAACGGAAAAGCGTTCCAAATCTGGACATTGCAACAAGTTAATTTTAGTTTGGGGCGCAGAAAAGACGGCTAAAGCTTAAACCTACGCACCGCAAAAGAATTCATCGTCTCTTTCGAAGTCGGTCTTAATCGGGACTAACGCCAAGCGACAAGCATGGGCGCACTGGAAAATGCGTTTCAGAAAGCGCTCATATCAAATCCATTTCAAACGCTGTTTCAGTCATCTTTTGCTGACCGATGTGATCAAGTTTACTGGAATCAGATAAAGGACATCCAAAAAAGATCAAAATGGTAGGGGCGATGCGGTCGGAATGTCACCTGGTCCCGGAAAAGCTGACGAGCATTCGCCATGTTTCGATACACGTGAGCGCGACCGCTAGCATTCTTTTCTGGTGGGCGTTTCTTTTTCAGCCGAGTCCCTTGGGAGTGCTTTTGATCTTTGATGGATTTTTATTCACCCCTCAGGGGACCGACGCTTATCAATTGCAAAGAAGCTGTTCTTGATGTAAATGTGGGCCGTTTGGTTGTCCAAAGGCTATGCGGTATGAGACTGGTTTTATACTCAGTCTATGGGCTGAGGCGATAGCTGACTTCGCTTTCTGTCGATGCGATCAACACCTGAAAATAAAGGACCGACTTTCTCGTCTTGAAAATTGTACAAGATGTGTTGCAGGGGTCCTACGAGTATGGTGCTGTGTCTAGGGAATCTATGCTGACTCGTAGCCTACGTTCCACATATCACATGACACTTTTCATGATGAATAAATCACGTACACTATTGAGCGCGGGAAAACGCCTGAACGATACTGTTGCCAATTTTTCGTCCGTTGGTCGCCATGTCTACCGCACCATATGCAGAGCTGGGTGAAACAGGGATATTAAGCCAGGCCACAAAGACACAAGAACCACTGCACTATTGAACTTGTTCGCTTGAGGCTCTGGTTCGCCTATGGTTCTGCACTCACCTGTGCTTGATTGCACCCGCCGATTTTTGATTATTCAAGTCCTTGCCGCTGCTCAAGTGCCACTGTAATCGCTCAGTCCGATAGGAGTGCGTCTTGTATTTTCATTATCAACTTTAAAATGGATGTCCCTCCCAGGCACCCACGAAAGCTTCCGAAAAGTATCGGTGGGGAGTGCGAACAAGTTCTCTCAGATGGGGTGAAAGATGACGATCGCTCATACAATGACGGCAATTTACCAGTGATTGTAATTCAGGGTATAAGCGCGGCGGTTGCTCAGTGGGAGAATAATGGCAGATTTCCAACCATGGGCCAGTACTTTGAAGCAAAGTCGTGAAGGCTGCTCTTTGAGGCAATGCTGATTGTTTAATGACGGGTTTCATCTATTGCTTACGCCATTACATATTCTATAGGAGTATTTTGAAATCCATCGCGCAAACTTCAAGAGTATGCTCTCGATCATTTGCACTGTCGATTTGGCAAATCCGGCTTACCTCGCCGGCAGAGCTGACAGCTGAGCCTCACGTCTGGCTGCTACTCTCCGTTGGGGCTTCTATTGCGGATCGGTCTAGCTGCGTTTTGGGCTGCAACTATTATACATGTACTGTGTTAGCGCAGGACTGTGCAATCTTTGAGTAGTCTTTCGAGCGATTTGTGCTGTCCCGGGCCACGACTTCGCCCTTTTACTTGATACAGGTTGTGACACTGTGCACTACTGAGCCGATTCCAAGTATTTCGTCTAGGTGATTCGTAGAATCCTGGAAGCGCCTCATCGAGTCACTCAACGCGGCGATATCGCATGAAATAATAAGACAGGGAACAGCATTGACACGTTTGACTTCTGGTCAAGCATAGTCCCCGCAAAGTGAGTATGAGGAACGTCTGACATGCCGCTTCAGTTGCTCCGGGGAATGTTCATCAGATAGCTGACCATAGTGTCAAAAATGACTGCTGTTGGAAGATTTCTACGCATACTCTAATCGAGTGCACGTCCTTTCATCATGCCCGCATGCTAAAGTAATTATTCAGGGTGTTTGAGCGACATTGTACCTAGAAATACGTCACTCTTTTGACCTCCAAAAATTACACGCTTGGCCCGCAAGTGCACCAGCTAGGAAAAAGTAACTTCCTTTACAGAGAATGTACTCATTGAGCGTCATGAGATCATATCGAGAGCTATAAAATCATATCGGAAGCTATAACATCAAATCGCGAGCTATAACGTCATATCGGACACCATTAAGTGACATGGAAGGAGCTAGCTTTACCCTGCAGAGGACAGAGGCACCCGAGTACGGAGCGTGTAAGAAGACCAGTTCAAAGTACTGAAAGTACCGCTACTGGCTGATGGAAGAATAAGAAATTCTTGATTCAAGACCCCTAGACGAAGGGTGCGAGATCCCTACTATTTACTGAGATCAGGCACGACAGGAGCGAGAACTATACGAGCGATGCGTGGCAGTGCTGAGTCCCTAACCAGCTCACGTGGTTGGGCGATGCACAGAGTGGGAAAGGAGGTGCACGAAGGCCCATGTGTTCCACCTATCACAACAAGCTTTTCGGGTGTGAAGGTGCACTATTTTGGCGAGACTGTTTGCGTGTTTTTTGAGGCAGTGCGTGTTTTAAGGAGACAGTAGGTGCTTTGTGCTTTGCAGTGTAGTGCCTCCCCAATAAAAGGTTTGAGCCTAGATATTCTACTATATCGCAATGTAATACATGTCAAAAGTTTTGTGGCTCCAATAATTTGCCGCTTTCTTCGGTATCTTTGGCAACCGTAAAGTTTATAAATTTCGATTAACTATTTAAAGCTTCCGGCGCTGCATGACATTATCCTCGAGCACTAGGCCACTTTTAACTATAACACGTTCGCCGGAATGTACACCCAAGCTGTGTATACATGGAAAAAAACAAAGCGATAAAACAGTAGCTTTCCGTGCCGCGGAATGTGAATTTGCAGCCATTTTCAAGTGATCCCTACCGCAACACAATTTAAATATTGCAGGCAAAGCGGACAAGGGTGCCCACCAGCACCGATAGAAAGCAGCGTTTGAGCTGGGCAGATCTCAAGAGACGACTCATTAGCCGCATTTCATTGAAAGACCCTATCTCCTGGTGTTGGTTGGAATGCCATGCTAAAAGATAGTTTCGGCCTATTGTGCCCCGTGTATGGGAGGCCGCCCCACTCGCACGGACGCTAATACATTTACAGAGAAGACCTTGCCACATCAATACTATCAGGTAAAAGAATGCGATTACTATTTTAAAACTTACGAATAATGACGAATAACTATTTTTGTGAGCGAGGTCACTTGTTGGGAAAGGAAGGAGACAGGACCCTCATACGTGTCTGGGGATTAACTATCTCCAAGGCCTTTCTTGTGCGCGGTGTGTGCGGAGTGTGGGCGCGTGGAGCTACGCCAGATAAGGGTGGCGACTGTGGCCGGCTGGTATGCTGAAACTCCTGCGAGGGCGAGAACACCGACGCGGTATACGGGTTGAACTTTTTCACATGACTCGTGCCGGTCTCTGGAATATCCGGGCAAAACTCCAAGTCGTCCTCGAGATCAAACGACTTTGACAAGTAGTAGCGGTTACGGGAGGAGCGAACAGAGTAGTTGGACAGCACCGTTGAGAGAGATGAAGGGCCAGACATGAGTGAAGATAAGGGAGACGTAGAGCCCGGAATAGCCACGGGGTGCGACGCGGTTCCATTCAGAGTATATCTTAGAGCGTAGTTTTCCGCCGGGGACGTAGCGGCAAGATGGCGGGTAGTGGAGGCGGCGAACTCGGGACTAGTTTCCGCGGAGGCCGTAGGGTCGGGCGGCATCCTAGCGAGAAGAGCGTCTTCCTTGGAATAGGAGGGGGGATATATATTTCTATTGAGAAAGGTGGTTGAGGCTTGCGAGTAGATGTATTGCTGTGCTGACATAACGCAGGGTTGCTAAAGACAGGGACGAAGGAGCCGTGCGGACACTGCAGCAAGGAAAACGAGTTAAGTGAATGAAAGAAGCGACCGAGTGACAAGTGACTGTGAGAGCTTTTGGAGAGTCCCGGTGGTTGGTCTATCGAGAGGGATGTTTGGGAAGTTGGCCGGCCAAATGGCTGAGATTGTTGGAGGCAATCTGCACGTGATCTTGCCAACAATGCACTTTAGCCGCCATAACCCCCAACTAAACTCAAGCCGAAAGATTTATAAGCGGTGCACAAAACGACGGAAAACCCGCCCCCAGCCCGAAAAAGCGCAAAACGCAACATTACGTAATGAGAACCCTCGCCCTGCATACAAGCGAACGTCAAGACGGATTTTTATTTTTCATATTTTTACAGCATTACGTAAGAATACACTACAACTCCTTGTCGCGACCCAAAGAGGAAGCTGCAAAATCCAAACTCAAACCTGCTTGAAAATGACTTCGCCAGAGCAGACTTTGGTAAAAGTTCAGAGTGTTCCTCCGCAGTGTGTGGACATTTCTGATCAGTCAGCAACGACTTCATGTCCTGCTTCCAGTCCGTCCACACATACCCCATTCGCTTCCGCAAATCCCTCTCAAACTCCAGTAAGGCTTATCGTTTGATTAGGCTCGCAAATGGCGTCCTCGTCCTCTTGGTCTCGGATCCCTCAAGCTCCGTGGCGTCTTGTGCATCTTGCATGTGCACCGGCTCCCACAACGACCCACACGACATCTTGGGCTTGGCCCATTTGTGCGAGCATATGCTATTTCTCGGCTCAAAACCCTTTCCCGGCCCCAACCAATTTTTGGAATTTATAGACTTAAATTGCGGCCTGTCTAATGCCTATACCACCGGCGAGCAAACCGTCTTCTACTTTGAATTGCCCGTAAACGACAAGCTCTATGACGGTTCTCCGGTCTTCAATCACGCATTGCTAATGTTTAGCCGCTTTTTCAAGTCCCCCCTCTTTAACGAAAACCTCATCAAGAATGAAATATGCATCATTCAGGGTGAACACAATAATAACGTTTCCGATACTAAAAAAATCTTGTACCATGCCTTCAAGATCTTGGCCAATAAGCGCCATCCCTTCCACAGATTCTCAACAGGCAATGTCCATACCATTCGCGACGTCCCAAAGATGCGCCGGGTAAATGTCAGAAATAGCTTGTGCAAATACTTTATGCACAACTATCACAGCGGCCGCTTGACGACGGTCCTCAAGGGCCCGCAATCGTTGAACCTACTACAAAAACTCGCCATCTCTAACTTTGGCGATATCAAAGAGGGGCCCGCGAATGCTGACAACTTTGATCACTCCATGAGGATGTTGGAGGATCAGTACTTGGCAAAGTACGACAACCAATCGCTCTTCACCGAGGGGAAAATGATATACATTCGTGGTGCGAGCGAGTCCACCGTCCGCCTATTCTTCCCCATTGCCAAGGCGTCTCTCATTCAGCACTTGACGTTTTTCGAAAACTGCTGGTGCAACATTTTCGGCGACGAGTCGCACGGTTCCCTCTGCGACCTCTTGATTCAGCAGCACGGCTATGCCAGCTCAATTTTCGTCTTTATACAGGCTTTGACAGTGAATGACCGCGTCTTGTGCATGGACATGGCTCTAACAAGCCGAGGATCCCGCAATTTCGATAACTTGGTCTACCTCACCTTGAACACGGTCCAAAAGCTCCTTTCAGAACTGACAGACACCTTGGCAAAGTTCCTATCGCAGCTGCTCACCATATCAAAGCTCAATTTCTACTTTAAAAACTCGGTCACCACCTTGTGTGACGAAGTGTCGCAGCTCGCCGAAACTCTTCAAACCAACCTCTTTAGGTTGGGCCCGGAAAATATTATAAAGGGCGACAAGGACTTGGACTTTGCCGACTCGGAGTATCCCGGTGATTTCTGCGACGCCACCAAGGATTACTGGAACGGAATGGCGCTCGAGTTTCTCCAGCTATCCAAAACAGTGCTCTCGTGTACCCTGTTGAGCATCGTCGTGGTCTGCTCTATCCCAGACTACTATGCGAAATTCATGCGCACAAACTCAATATCACTATCGTTGCCTCAGGACTTTACGCGCGACGATTACTATAACTTTGAATACAAGGTAGTGTCCCTCGACACCATGAGACTCATCAAGCAGATGGCCCGGCTGGCTCAGAGCCCGCCAGAGGTCTTGTACGCGACCCAGCACCCCTTTCTTAGCCAAACACAGGTCGAGTTGAATCGCCTAATGGACTATACCGATGACATCAACTTGCATTTCCAAACAAAGAAATTCTCGTCGCTAAAGCCTCCCTACTTGTTGAGCTTTGACCGCACCCATGAAACATGGTTTAAGCAGGAATATGACCTCACCTTCAAGTCGCGCGTCGCCATATCCTTCCACTGCCAAAGCCTCTTGCTCCCAAACACCCCCATGTCGATTATCGGCGTGGAACTAATCTGCCGCATGATGGGCAGCAAGCTTCGACACCACTTGTATCCGGCCGAAATGATTGGCTGCTCGTGGGCAATATATCCCAACTTTAACGGTGTCCCGTCCATATCGATCAACATCAATGGTCTCACCAAGGATATTTCTACAATTGTAGCCTTGATTGGGAAAGAAGTTCGCCTGTTCTTGGAAACAGGGATCGCCAACACAACTTATCGCGACAGAGCTCGCATGCGAGTGCAAATGCGCAACAGCTACCTCGAGATGCAAAAGTCGCACGGAATAACGCAGCTGCTAGCGCTATCGCAGCTCGTGTTGGAGGAGCTGGTCTTCTCCTTACTGGATCGAATCGCGGCCTTGGAGTTGATTGACGAAAAAGACTTGATAGAGATTGGCAAGCACATCTTGAACGATATCTGCTATGCCCGCACTTTTGTGAGCGGTGACGTGGGTAAGCATGAAGCGGGTCATTTGGCGAGTCTCTTGACAACGATTGTTAAAGATTCGAGCATGGTGCGACACCCTCCCCCATTGAATGAGCCCTCCAGCTATCTCTTCAACCGCGGTCGGAACTATGTCTTGAGTACCAAGAACGCCAACAAATCGGACCCACTAAACACCATCTTGTACTATATGCAATTTGGAATTCGGGACGATCCGCATGCGAGAGCATTGGGGAAGCTCGTGTCGTATGTCGTTTCGCTCAGCGTCCGCTACGAATTGCGCAACAAGCGGCAGTTGGGTTATATGGTGTCCAGTGGGGTAAGGTATTCGCGAGCAACCATGGGTATGAGCATAATCATTCTGAGCGGAACCTTTAGCGGCGAGCAGTTGCTTCGAGAGATCGAGCTCTACCTATTTGAGTTGGAGTTGACGATTTCGCGGTACACTGAGCAAGATTTCAAGACAAAAGTGGTGGATGAGTTTCTCAAGAGCTATGACCCCTCCCAGGCCGAAGACGTTACCTCCAATTTTTTGTTTGCAGCGCAGCCTATTGAAAGCAGCACAAACTTTGACGAAGGGTGCGAGTTTCTCCACTCGCACAAGAGCTACTGGGAAAGCATCGTGCTGAAGACGTATAGGTTCAACAGCAAGGGCGGTAACGAGGAGATAAGTGGACCTATTATCAGCAAGGTCAGCCAAACCGAGTTTCTCCAGTTCTTCCGTAGTCTTGTGTCAATAAAGTCGCTGAACAAGGCTTCATTGGCTATTCTAGTGGATTCAAGCATGAGCGAAACTGACATTGTCAACGATTCTGTTAAGGTCCAGGTAAAGAAATACATGGAACAGAATGGAATCGAATACCACGAGCATGACTTGCACTCAATCTTGGAAAAGTGTCAAGGTGATCAGCGACAGCTCCAAAAAGAGGTGGCAAAGTTCTTAAAGTCCAAGGCGCTGGGACTCAAGTATTTCATGTCCTCGCTCAAGGGGTTTGCGCTCCAAACAACTGCGAAACAGGTGTGGGACCCGGATGCGGGGGTCCGTGAGCGACATGATATGAAAAGGTTGGGTAACCGGTACGGTCAACACTATAACAATACCCAAGTGTCAATTCCGCGGCAGGAGGTGCTGATTGAAGATATACATGGCAGCAACACCATAATTGGAAAACTTCTCAATGCGCCTCACTTGGAGGTATTGCATCATTACTCTGATCAACAGCTAGAGAGTAAAGAGATTTAAAATTAGGAAATACAGCTAGAGGGTTGAGAGGATTTAAAGTAGGACGATTGTAGTAGAAGGATGACATCCATTCTCCAGGACGATATAGAACAAGTATTAGGGGCCTACGTTCGCGGGTTGGCTATAATAACTCTCTTCAGGATGCGAACGATGCATAATCTCAATACGGTAGGCATGATCTGAATCAAAGGAATATGATCTGATGACAATAGGTATGATCTGATGACAAGAAATACAGGAGAATCGCTCTGGAATGTTGTACGACCCCCTCAAAATATAAGGAGCTAGCTTTGAGATGGAGGCAGTTATTTCTCTTACGCAATCTTTGTAGTCCCCTCTGACTAGACGATCAAGATGAAGCTTTAAGCGAATGAAGTAGCGAACGCTTCCTAATTCTCAGCAAATATACTCAGGTCCAACTACAAAGTCTTGTTACTCCCAAGATCCCCTGATATTTTGTACTGTTCTCGACAAAGCTATCATCACTTCATTTTGTTTAAGGAACATAGCAAGGATGGGAAGTGTTATGTACAACAGCTTACACTCATCATCCACGCCACCATAGGTGTTGAAGTAAAATCACCAACCACTGCCGAAGCGATTCCAGGCGTCCAATTATTTCCTATAGCCATGCATTTTTTGGTCGCTATCTGCCAGTAGCATTCGCCTATGCAATCGCCCCTTCTTTGGATGGATTGGTAGTACAAGTCTCTATGTGCTGCACACTACCAATGAGGCGAATGACACTGCAAAACCTTTCCTGTATATTGGCACAAACCCATCTTGGTCAGGGGCCAATTTCCAAAATGCTTAAACCCGCTATTTTCTGGGCAGAGAGAAGTTGGCGTGTAGATGGATGCGATCCACACGCAAACTGTTGAAAAGACTGGGACAAAGAATCCACATGTAAATCCGAAAAGCGATGCCGCGAATGATGCTGGGCCTGCGCCTAAATTGCCAAACAAGAGTAATATTGAGGCCCAGGTCAGTGACGGTGAATCTGATGATGACGAAGAAGAAGATTTTTACACCCCCGGGTCTCCGCTGCTCTACCATGCTCGGATAGATATTTTGAAATCGTCTTTGTCAAGTGCGTCTCAAAGACTTGATGTGGCGAGGACCGTATTCCGGAATCAAGACTTTGACGCAACTTTACAATTTCGAAGAAGACTCGCGGCGCGACTCGCGGGCTACGAGTTTGTCGGCTCTCAGATCATCACAAAGGCTACTCGGGCCATATCTACTGTAAGATTCTGCGCGGACAGTACACGTATTGCGTGCGGGTCCTGGGACGGCTCGGTCCATATTCTAGACGCTGAGAATTTGAATCCTGTACTGTCAGGAATGCCCGGCACGCACTCTGAGAAGGTGGGAGGTCTCGATTGGGATCTGGACCATCGGATTATAACCGGCGGGGGGGAGGGGAACTTGGCCGTGTGGGACTGTCGCGAGCCCTTGTTGAAGCCAATAGTACTGGTGAAACAGGCGCATAGACTGCGCATTACCCGGACGCTCTTCCACCCGCATCGCCGCTACGCCATTAGCACCTCGTTTGACTATACATGGAAATTGTGGGACCTTGAGCGGCCGCAGAAGGAACTTTACGAGCAGGAAGGCCACTCGAAAGAAGTGTTTGCCGGATCCGTGCATCCCGACGGAAGTTTATTTGTGTCGGGTGGTCTCGATGGCGTGGGCCGGGTGTGGGACTTACGGTGTGGCCGGGTAATCTCTACGGTGGCCAAGCACGCACGGGGGATTTACAGTACAGACTGGTCGCCGAACGGCTACCACTTCGCTACCGGAAGCGGAGATAACACCGTAAAAATCTGGGACATGCGGATGCTACGGGGACAAGACCGAGAGCTCTTCACGATTCCTGCACATACGAAGCTAGTAAGCGACGTCCGTTTCTTCCGCGGGAAGCATGTGGCAAGCGAGGAAGGGTCTAGTGATTGCAGCGGCACATTTATGATATCGTCATCGTATGACGGACATGTTTCGGTGTGGTCTGCAGATAATTGGACGCGAATAAAGACGCTCGAGGCCGGCGGAGATAGGGTGATGAGCTGCGATATCGATGGACACGGGGTAATCGTCAGTGCGGGGTGGGATCGGTCATTACGGCTATGGAAAGTGTGATCTAGAGAGCCATGAGCGACGATCGCGCAGAAGGCGCACCACCCCTGTGGTCAATGCCACTGCGCGTTGATCAGACCCTTTTATACGCTTCTGCGGTGACGTGACGGGAGAAAAAAACTTGTTGGTGTCACGTTAGGGCAGGCCGGGACGCCTCTGCCGATGGATGAATGGGTGGCAGTGGGCAGGAAGCCGTACAGGATTCCCGGCCACAGAGATCCAGCAGCACGGGACCGCAATGGTGAGCGTGTGCAGTAAATACGAATGCAGAGCGGTGCGTAATGTAGGAACCTAAGCGACCCGAGGCAATCCCGAATATTTCCAGGGCGCACCCCAGATTTTTTCCGGTCCAACCGAAATTTCACTATTTGCGAAACCTTGGAATCTGGCGTTAATGGACTTGTTGCGGATCCTCGACGGCACTCCCGAACCACCCGTAATAGACTTGCATTTGGAGACCGTAAATGTCTCGGGAGTGTACAACTTGGGCACCCCCATGTACGAGTTCCAGAAAGAACTCACTGACCAGATTGTTTCGCTCCACTACCCCGATATTCTCAAGTACTGCGAGGCTAATGATAACACCTGTCTGATCGTGAAATCCTTGGAAATTTGTATTGCTAACTGCATGCTCGTAAGCACCCACCCCTACCTACTCATCAAACACTATATGCCCAAAAACTTTGCCCAGAAGGATATCAGCCGCAAACTAAGCGAAACCAGCGGCAAGTTTAATGTCTTGAAAGATTTGCTAAATGTCATCATCGCCACTAATCCGTCCCTCGCCAAGAATATTTGCCTCGTCTCCAAAAACGATTCTCGCTTCTTTGACTTAGTCGAGGCTCTAGTCATTGGATGCGACGGAAACAAGAGCGTGAAGCGTTACTGCGGCAACAATGTTCAGCGTGAATCAAAACTAAAAACCCTGCGCAAGGAAGCTAGTACTCCGCCAGTAAATATCCACCTTGTTCCCGGTGACGGATCAGTGCAGAAACTCCAACAAGAGTTGCTTCAGGTCCCATTCGACGTCGTCATCCTTATTGACGGGCACGTGGATGCGGATTCCCCGTTCGTCAAGACCCTTCGCCACCAGAATCGTAGCGATGACTGTGTGTGTCTCCGCCTAGTACCCATAAAAACGATCGAGCACTGCTCTTTGGTCACGTCCACGTCAGAGAAGGGCCATCTCTACAAGTTGGTGTCCTCTATCGTTTGCTTGCGAGAGTTCAATGGCAACTTGCTGCCGGATCTCTTCCCCATCTACAACCAAAAACTAACCTACTTAAGCGACAAGTTCTTCAAAAGCGTATTTGCTTCCATTCCCGGCAAGGGCTTTGTGGGCTGGCCCCTCCCTGACTTGCCGTCGATCCCTGCGTTCGCAGCTCTGGACGTTGAGAAATCGCTCTTGACCGAAGTGCACTTCCACTACACCCCGTACGATACCGTGGAACAGAACTCGGAAAGCGAGCCCCCGTATCAGCCCAAACGCAAACGCACATACTATGAGACCAAGCGCTTGGAACTGGATTACCTGACGAATCCCTTGAAAAATAACATCTCAAAGCTAATTGGTATCAATAGTCACGGCCGGTCTGAGGTTTGTCCCGCACGCAAGGACCAAGTCTTGACCCACAACCAGATTATGGAGCTCAACACGGCCCACATGTACCTTGTGAATCTCGAAAGAGAACGCGATTGCTACCGTCGGCAAAACTCTAGCACCGTCCAGGCTCGGGTAGGACGCCGGTTGCACGATACAAAGCTGACTTTGGCAAGCATACTAGGCGATCTAAGCCACTCTGAAATGCGCATTGCCTCCGCAGAAAAGCTAGAACTGAAGAAACGTGATGCAATCAGTCGTCTAAAGCAGGATTCGTTGGAGACCTTGGAGAAAGTCGCATCCTACCAGCAGCATCATGAAATATCAGACTCCAAACTGATTGCGTTCCTCGAGACGCAGAATGAGATCTGGAAGTTGCAAGATAAGATAAAGGCAAGCGCGGCCCGTATAGAGTCACGGACAAACGAAAACGCTTATATGCTGATTGAGTATGAGAAATGCGTTGCATCGCTCGCCGAGTCTGACCAGGGGATATTGAAGATGCAAGAGACCTTGAAAGAGCTTTCCACTAGTCTCGAGCACACTACCACCGCTGCCGAAGACAGGGCAGAGGTCTTTGTCCGCGAAAAGGCAAATCTCGAGCTGCTTTTGCAAGAGGCTAAGCAAGCCGGTCACAAACAGGAGCAGAAACTTGGTCTGTTGATGGCTTTTTTAAGAGATACGTGGCACTTGAAAAAGAGGAAAGGTCGGGTCTCGGGTACCAAGTAACGTCATGGTTTGTTGCATTATTAGCTTGAAACTTTTGATGGACGAGTTATTGTCTGACAAGTCAGTCGGCCCAAGCTAGTAATCAAGTTCCACTAGATACTTTAGCTGTATTCCACTGGACGCCCTAGGTGTGCTTCAGTGGACGCCCGAATTGTACGCCACCAGACACCCTAGCATTCCCCCCCACTAATATCATTACTCTGAATATTTACATGTAGAAAATAGGCATTTCCGGTCGGACCCCGTCCAATATCAAGACATTGTTGATGGGACTGTCGCTCTTGCTCAAAAACTGTATAACGTCCTGCGCCAATGCGCCGCCCAATACCGCGGCCGTCGGAGAAAACTCCGTGAACGCTTGGCTAGCAAACTTTGTTACGTACTCTGACGACACAATGTCCGGAGATACTTTAAGCGACTGACATATCGACTGTGCTGCTGACTGCAACTCGTCGCAGTCTAGACTAGCCTCGGGGTCTGTAGGTCGTGGGAACTGGAAGGAAGCGAGTATCAACGGCAATGCCGGCGATAACCGCTTCAACTGTCGGCGGTTGAGCTGCGTAGTCAAGTCCGCACTGTGTTCAAATATCTGGTCGAGTGGCGCAAACGTATCCCTCACTGTCACCTTTTCCGTGTTTCCGTCGATTTCCTCGACATCCACAATACATTTGCCGCCAGCGATGACCTGGCCCTGTTGGCGCTGCTGATTACCCCGCGACTTTTTTGAAGTGGATAGATGCTCAATGAGATCAGTAAAGATATAGCCAAACATACCGTGGATCCCCGCCGCATAAAGAGGAATGTTCAAGCGACGAGTGCTGTGGTTAAGGCGAATGAGCTGCTGTTGCGACAATTCGGTCGCGATAATCAAATCAAACTTTTTCAAGTAATCGTCTTTGCGCAAGGCGCCATCGGTACCATTGGTGTTGGTAACAAGCGTCACGCGGTGGTTGAGGTCTCGTATACGATTAATGACATGGGGCAATTTATGCTGTCCCACAATAGAGTCGTCATTAGGGAGGAAAAATTGAGCTGCAAAGTCTTCTTCGCGTACCTTGGAGTCGTCCAAGATCTCGATGGAATTGATACCACCGAGCACAAGGTTCTTGACGACTTCTGAGGCCACTCCGCCCAAGTTGACGACCAAAATGTGGGCCGCCTGGATTCTAATCTGGGCAGCCATGCCCCAGAGACGGATCTGGCGGTCGTACAAGGCTATTTCATCTGACAAGTTAGTAGCGAGCAGGTGCCTTCTTTGTATTACTTACCATCTGTGAGTTGAGTTTTGGTCATTGGTGAATAAATTTGGGTGCCAAACTCTGTTTTTTTCGACTGATGATGGACTGGCAAAGTTAAAGTCAATTGTTGCAACCTAAGCCGGCAATCTTCTTTACCGAAATACAATGTTAGTGTCTTCGAATCATCTGCTTACTACTCGAGAATTGTTTCAGATCCGTCAAATTCTTTAGGGATTTCGGCCGGCCTTTACGACGTCGGAGAACTCTGCGCGATTCAGGTCCTTCTTGATTCAAGAACATGCGGTCACGGATTACGATTTGACGAAAAATCTCATGATTGCTGTGAAGAACTTACTGACCGCAATTCCTCTCCAAATGTCTTTCAGTCTTCTTAGGAGCACATGGCTTTTTGTCTAACGGCTTCGGAAATGATTCTTCGTCTTTGAAAAACTTCAAGGCGTCACACTCTAGAGGTTTCCATCACTTTCCCTTGACTTACTGTTTCTAACCCTAATTTTGGCGATGTATCCTAGTGCAAGAAGTTTGATGGAGACTTCAGATTTGACTACTTGTACCACAGTTTTTGCTGTGGCCTAATCCCACGTACGCCAGGCATTACCGAGAGGCCGATCAGCCTTCCTGAGACCTGACCGCTTGTGTGGCCTCTCGATTCTAGTTTTCCTAGACGATGTGTCCTTTATGTGGGTGATTACATCAACCAAGCAACTTCATTCAAGATCATGATCAAACTTTGTAAGGTCAGCATCAAGTCGAGGACTATTTTTGTTCTTGGGGGATTGTGTGATACTTGCGACCCTACAAGAGTTTTCGTTACATGAACATCCTAGCCGCTTGTAGCGTGACGACATGTGCCATCATAGAGAGTGTCTTGAGTCCATACTCCTGTTGGTTATCTATCTGAATGAGGCACGCGGAACCCTTGGGAACTCTCAAGTGTACTCTTGAATAACATTTGCGAATGTGTCTCTCAAGACATGCACATAATCACGCTGTTTTCTCCCTTCCTGTTACCGCTAGATCACCGAAGATTTGCTAGCCTTGCGTGCTCGCCATCGTGTAGTTTTGTCTCGAGATAACATCCAGAGTCGATAGGGCAACTTGACCTTGATCACATCCTCCCTCACGAGCTACGACTGTATAGAGTCCTCAGCGACGGGCCACCAATCCGGAATGAATGCCTTGATACCGATCAACTTTTCTCCTCCCAAAGAAGGGATTTTGATTTTATAGGCCGCATTCGGTGCGGGCGCATCGAGGTTCATAAGCATGAGGCCCACATTATCCTGCACTGCCATTATCTTCCCCACCAGTATTGGCCGGCGACGGATATTGGTGCGATCACTTTTAAATGGAGACGCAGATTTCCCTGTATCTGTTTCAAGAGGTTCGGGTTCTTGTAGTGGCGAAACGGGTATCGTAATCAATGTTTGCGGTGGTATACATTGCAAGTCAGCTACTACGTTGTCGTGAGGAAGCCATTGTGGGGTATTTGGTGAGAATACGGGCATTTCATCATCCAAAGTGAAAAACTGCACTGGCACTATTCTCTTGCGTATCACCCCGTTGACAAGGGTCCGGATTGTTAATTCTTGGCCCACATAACATCCCTTATCTAGAGATAAACCGTTTGTGTAGTCCAAGTTCATTTCGAATGGCAACAAAGCAGTGCCCTTTGGAGCGTCTTGTATTTCAAAGACCCCATTTACGTAGCGTCTTATGGAAACGCTCTTTTCCTGACACTGTGTAACTTGGAAAGCCAGAGTAAATTGCAGAGAGAAGGAGTCGGGAGTCAAGGAGGCATCGCTAATAATGTACAATCCAAAGTTCTCGATACGAGAGTCGATGGCAACCCCCACAATGTGTTTGGCAAAGCTGGGTTCGAACAACTCGTGGCAGCTCATGAACTCATTGGCAGCGGCTAGGGCACTGGCGGGGTCTTGCGTATTCAAATACTGCTGCTGAATTCGCAGAAGCCACTCGTCAAACTCTATAGTGTCCAGGTAAATGTAAAATGAATGTAAACTGGGATCTCTTGTCACAGAAACCTTGGCGCTAAGGCGATGTAGTTTCAATTGCATTTCGAGCTGGTGTGAGACAGTGGGGCTTATTTGAACGTGGTACGCTGGTAGTGATTCGAGGATACTGGTGGGAGATTCTTGTGGTGTCGACACTGTCGCATGACCATCACTAGTCAATCTCAGTGCGGGATCATAAAAGGGAAACGGAAAGATGTGACAGTCAGTGTCCACTCTGCCTCTCGCATTAATAAACATTGAGCTGATACCGTCACGACGGATAAATACGCGCTTATCCGGATCGTAGATATCCTCATGCATAGCACCATAGTTTGTGTGAACATCAATGATTCTGGACAAGTAGTCGTTTTTCCCCTCATGGTCGCTGATCGTGTGCTGCTTTTTCTTGATAACGTTCGGTAGAAAGCGGCTAGTGACCAAGCCGTTGAGGAACTTGGCAGCGTCGAGTCCGTGGACCTTTAGCAAGGTTCTATTCAAGGGCGAGAAGAATACTTGCGGAGGCATCTTCCGCTGACGGAATATAAATTGTGGGGTACCCACAGTGCAGCTGATTCTGGCACTTTTTTTTCGCCCTCTCTTGAGCAAGGGACCTTTACTACTGACGGCTTGAAGATGAGCGGGATCGCGTTGAAAGTCACGTTCCTCTTGGTAAGGACTATAGCCAAGCCTATCGCCACAACTATCAAAGCACAGGCCAAGGAACACGAAGCTTTCAGAAAGTCTTGTATTCGAATCGCCCAGACCCTTCACTCTACAGACTTGAAACTTCGCATGTCTCTACTCGGTGAGAAAAAGATAAAGATACGTCCTTTAAACGATAACAAGGCCATCGAGAATGGCGCTAACTTCTTGTCTGAGTCATTCATCTTTAGCGTGGCCGGCTTTCTTATCTTTTACGAGGGCTACCGCAGCAGGAAGAAAGCCAGCGACCAGCGTGACGCCATGACCGACGATATCACCTTATTGCAGGGCGAAATCGATTTGATAAAGAGTCAGCTTGGTCAAGTGATCGAAAGATTGGATAGTGGTGTGGCCTCGACTAGCGTAGGGGCAAGTGGTGGTCACAAATCCAAACAAAAAGTACCACTGGACGCGAAATCTCCATCTCCAAGACATGAGGAGTCGATGGGTAAAAGCCCCGAAAATGCTCCACACCCGGAGAACGTGGCAAGCCCCGCAGATGTCAGAAGTCCCGAAGATCCCAAATGCTGTGGTTGACTTTCCCACACAAGGACGCGACATCAGGAAGCAGAACGCGCGTTAGTGGGTGAAACTACTACACGCATGACTACCCAGCTTTTTCAGTGCCACTGGAGGACAATTTGAACAATATGCAATGTGAATCGATTGGTACAAGACATGCAACAGCGCATATGCACTGACAAAATATACAAAAACACTATCGAAGCAGCGGCTACAGACGACTTGGTATTATAATTATGGTACATGGGCAAGAAACAAAGGCAGCGACGGTGGTGACAGACATCACTTTTGTTTCTTCTTCTCGACCTTCAACAACAAGGCCTTGTTGATATGGGGTAAGACACCACCGTAGGCGATGGTAGCCTTGATCAAGTTGTCCAACTCCTCGTCGCCGCGAATGGCCAACTGCAAGTGGCGGGGCGTGATGCGTTTGACCTTCAAGTCCTTTGCGGCGTTCCCCGCCAATTCCAAGACTTCCGCGGTCAAGTACTCCAAGACAGCCGTGAGGTAGATTGCCGATTTGGAGCCGACCCTGATCTTGTTCTGGGCAGTGCGCTTCAAGTAGCGCTTGATTCTTCCGACGGGGAATTGCAATCCCGCTCTGGCTGAGTGAGAAGTGGCGGCTTTCTCTGCCAGCTTGCCCTTGCCTCCATGTACTTTACCCTTTCCCGACATGTCTAATCGTGGTCGTTATAGAGCGTGTCGTTTAAAATAAACAACAGAAAAACAAATCAAAGAATCCTTCCGCAAGGGAAAAGCAAAAAAAAATTGGAGACGCGCTTCTGTGGTCTATATGCAGGTGTTGATCCGGCACGTGACTAGGAACTGAACGCGCCATTCGGGCCCAATTGGGAAATTCGCGATTCGATTTCGGCGCGAGATCGATTAAGCAGTGTGCATATAGAGTCGTACGGCCGGTACCGCGCAAGTGCGCCTAGAAGCTGCCTCAACTCCGCTTCTTCGTCTCCTCCCTTTCCTTCCTCCTGATCCTCGTGCCCGCGTAGTCCTCCCAGCACCTGCTGTCCCTTCTGTAGTCCCTGGCGGTTGGCCGCGTCACTGCTGCCCAGCTGCACATCCTCGTAGTCTTCGTCAGAGCTTTCCATCACTTCATCAAATGTTCTGGGTAGTACCTTCCTGTGCCCTGAACTTTTGTCGTCTCTGCTAAAGCTCACACGTCTTCCGGCCCCCGTTCGAAGTGTAAGCGCATTCACTTTAGTCTGCAATAGGCTTTCCTGCGACGTATTATAGTACTTGCCACTTCCCACACTGATCCTATCCGAAAAATGGCCCATTTTCTTCTTGTCGCCGTGACCTTCGTTTTCGCCCACCTTTTCAAAATGCCGCTCTCCCTCGCGGCCCCTCTTATGCTGAATCAACTTGTCCGCATGTCGCTCTACATCACTAAACAGAGTGGCCCCGTTCTCATACATCAGGTTGATTGAGTGGAGAAACGGATACGTGTACACGCGGTAAATTAGACCGCGAATAACCCCAAAGTTTATGAACCGCCGCAAATCAATGTTTTGTAGTTTGGCCTGGTGCTGCTCGTACCATTCCTTAACTGACTGGCCCTGGTTCAACGAGCAGTAGAGGTGGAATAAGGCCGATTTCGACGGGACTTGGACACGTATCGAATCGTGACGGCTTCCGAGAGTGCCTGGAGTAGGAGGCGGCACGGATCCTTCCCGCAGATCGGCATTTGACCGTTTTTCAAACCTAACGGATGTGATTGACGTCAAACTGGGTGGTCGCTTGAATGCGAAACTGCTCTGCTTGGAGAGGCCTGTTTTGGGAGTATCGTTATCGACAGGAGTCGCGGTGGTGGTGGTGGCTGCAGTAGTGGTGGCTGCCACCACGTACGCCTGGCACTCCTCTGCCATCCCGTTTGTCCGTAAAAAGTCGCCAATGAGATTGGTGGGCGCGTACACATTACAAAACTGGAAAATGTCGGTTATGATTATGCACTTGTAGTGCATCAAGTGCTGGATACACTGTTCTGTAAGCAAGTAGTCGGCGTCGGCCATCCCGCTGATCTTCTTTATCGAGTTGATTCCATCAATATACGGCATGATCCGGATCATGGTCGGGTCCCAGCTCACATCCACAAGCTGGTCGAGTTTGACGGTGGCGATCGGCACATTGTAGGGCTGTACAGCCACTGGAGGCGGCAACACGGGGAAAAGCTTGATATCCACCAGGTTCGCCGCGTCTAGCGGGATGTAGCATTCAGAATAGTTGTTCAAGTCCTGGTATATCTGGTTGATGAGAGAGTCGATGGACAGGAGCTGGATCGCGTTCTTGTCCTGCTTCTCGGGCGCATTGATTTGCACGGGCACCGGGTCTTCTCGCGTGAGAAATTGAGTCCCGAACAAGCTGTTGATGCTCGAGCCTAGTGTGGGCGCGCTTGCGGTATCAGCCCCCAATGGCTCTGCCCTAAGGAAGCAATTGTCCTTGTCGAGACGGCTAAGGGTCAAGCTCTGTTCCTCCAAGGCCAGAAACATGCGTCCGATCCTTTTTATCGGAAGCTCATAGGGGGTAGTGTCGCACATGCTGTATTGAAACACGAAGCAAAAGTTGAAGGTGAAGGAGTTGCGCGCATACCGCGGATTCTCCAAGTTGACGGGATACCCAATCACCTTATACTTGCCAATCTTGAATGACACTAGCTTATTACATAGCTGTGGCTTGGGTATTATGCAGTTTTTGACAGTGTCGAAATCAAAGAGCGAATCGTCACAAGATTCATTACCCTGATCGTTTCCCAGATCAGATTCGATGGGATCGTTCGTCTTGGAGTAGATGGATCCTTCCGGTACTTGGTGCACAATCTTGGTGCCTTCAGTAGGGTGGAACACGGCATAGAATATGGCTACGATTGGAACGAACCCTTCAAAGTTGTCCATTGCGAAAATTCACAATTGAATATCATAAATTTTGAATGAAGTCGCGGCGTATGAATCAAGCACAAATAAATAAAAAAGAAAGCTCGCACCCAGGTTCGAACTGGGGACCTACAGATTTGCAATCTGTTGCGCTACCACTGTGCCATACGAGCTACTTTTTTTTTGCAATCGAAATGTGGTTTATTACATCAAGTATCGGTCATACTTCACTTCCGATTGCATCTCGTATCATGGTGGCTGCAACCCACATGGGAGATCATCCACGACAGTTGTGCATCTTCAAACAAATTCTAAAGAGCCTTGAGATCACTCAACTCTTCTGAGCTGATATTCTGAGCTGAAGAAAGTGTTCAGAATCAAGAGCTAGCATCCTCGGCTATCATGCCAAGTTCTCCTCGCTTACGTTCAATTGCAAATGGCCCTGTGAGATATCATACATAGTATACACTAAAATAAACCTTTTTATAATATCATGACAAGCGAATTTCACTCGATAAGTCAGATACCGAGACCCTGGGAACATTATTTTTATTTCCATCTGGTATTACCTACTGGGGACACAATTTGAGCTTAGTTGGGTCGGTAACTGTTCCTAGCTGAGATCTTGTAGGTGTAACAGCATTACCTGCTGTGTTCTAGTCCCACACTTCTACCAAGCTTCCTATTCGAATACCGAGAATGATCCTTGGCAATTATTAAACCTTGTTCCGTATTCTGATGGCATAATTTTGAATGTATCAATGCACAATGATATCAAAAAAGGCGTCAGCAGGGGGGAGGTGGATCCTGTAAAGTATTCGGTCGGTGAGGAGGTTGTGAAGTACTTGGTGGTGGTGGAGGTTGTGAAGTACTCGGTGGTGGTGGAGGAGGTTGTGAAGTGTTCGGCGGAGGAGGAGGTTGTGAATTACTCGGTGGTGGAGGAGGCTGTGAAGTGTTCGGCGGAGGAGGAGGTTGTGAAGTACTCGGTGGTGGAGGAGGTTGTGAAGCGTTCGGCGGAGGAGGAGGTTGTGAAGTGTTCGGCGGAGGAGGAGGTTGTGAAGTACTCGGCGGTGGAGGAGGCTGTGAAGCGTTCGGCGGAGGCGGAGGTTGTGAAGTGTTCGGCGGAGGAGGAGGTTGTGAAGTACTCGGTGGTGGAGTAGGCTGTGAGGTATTCGGCGGGGGAGGAGGTTGTGAGGTATTCGGTGGTGGAGGAGGTTGTGAAGTATTCGGTGGTGGTGGAGGCTGTGAGGTATTCGGCGGAGGAGGAGGTTGTGAGGTATTCGGTGGGGGAGGATGATGTGTGGTATTCGGTGGTGGTGGAGGTTTCATCGCTTTCGGTGGGGGTGGTGGTGGAACAGATACTACTGGCGGTGGCAGGGGCTTCACAATACCCGGGGGAGGTGGGAGAGATTTCACTGGCGGTGGCGGCGGTCTCGCAATACCCGGGGGTGGAGGCGGACCTGCTGATGCTGGCGGCGGCAGCTGGGCATTTGCATACATACTTGGAGGCATCATTGGCTTAACAAAGGGTGGCGGTGGGCCGGGCGCATAGGCAGCGTAGCGCTGACCTGCCGGGTCAGTTCCCGGCGGAGCCAAACCATATGGCACCGCATTCTGCCACGGGGGAACCATCGATTCTTCGCGTCTCACTTTCCATGGCGGAGCGTCCGAGTCCAAAGCTCCGCCAGCCCTCTTTTCCGGGTTACGTGGCGGTAATGGCGCGGCGTTTGTGCCGGTAGCCACCCCAGGACCAGGAGTGAGCCCATGATCCCTTTGCAAACAATCTCTTGCGAAATGACCTACTTTGCCGCAAACGTTACACACTACCAGGGAGATATCTAGTCCTCTCTGCATGCGTCTCGGGTCACCACTATCACCGATAGGAGGTCTCGATTCACGCAACGTGCCGTTGAGCACTGCCAATTCGCGGAGTTGATCGCGCTTCAAGTTATTCTGGCCCTCAGGCGAGGAAATGGCTTTTTCAATAATCTCATTGGTCATTTGAATGGCCTTGGCGATACTAGAGGAAAGCTCTGCCGTGATGACCACGTGCAAGTCGTCTTCACTCGAATACAAGTTGGGGTTAATGAAGGACAGGGAGACGGCAGAGGTCGAATGATCGTCGTTTGACATGGATTTGCCCTCCTTGACGGATCCCTTGCCTCGTATAGCCAATTTCGCACCACTTTGCTCCTGGATCTGTCGGAGGGTGTGTCCTCTCGGCCCGAGCAAGAGCCCGACGAAATTGATGTCGGGATAATCCTTTACGGGTATGTATAGTTTCTCAAGGGTCTTGTTCTGTTTGCGGTAGCCCGGGGGAGCCTCAAAGTTCTTGATGGTCTTTGCCGCCAGCTCAATTAGGTAACCCCGCTCTTTTTCAAGCGCATCAGCTACACGGGCCTCTCTGGTATTGGTACGAATACCGCTTTTGTCGTAGCTCGGAGGCGGTGACGGGTCGCGCTGAAAGTTGGGGTTCTTTACAGGGTCTCCGGAGGGAAGTAAACTGGTTATAGGACGCCGCAGGTGCTCGGCGGTCGCGAACAACTCTGTGATTTCCTGGATGCGGAAAAGGTGCTGATACGCATCCAACTGTTCCTGGGTAAGGTGGCCAGTGATGATAGTGTCCAACGCCGCCAGACCAAATTGCCGCTGGCGACACGGCGTGCCAGCCCACTTTGTAGGGCGACCGCTGCTTGAAGGCGTCGCAGTCCTGCCTCGAGTGTCTGCTTGGGGATCGGCCATTGAAGATGCGATGTCGATTGGTATTGTAGATGTGAACACAAGAAAAAAAATGTGTATTTTGATCGGGCACGCGTTTGACAGAGGAGATTAAAATAGGTAGTTCGCGCCTCAAGCCATCGCCATTCTCATAGTCAACGCGGGCCTTGTAAAGTAGCATGTAGAGAAGATCTGGATCGGAGCAACATTCACCTTCTTGTAAATCTCAAAACGGATAAAACCTCCCATCCTGCCTTACGCCGGATAACAGTCTCCACCGCCCACCCGTCGCGCCGCATCCTCAGAGCCACTTCCTCAGGCTTGTTCCGTGCGCAAAAGAGAATGTAGGCCACCCCTCGCTCGGGGTCCAAGGTCTCCCCGAGATTGTCCAAGACTTTCTGCGTGATCTCCATACCATCAGCCCCGCCAAGTAACGCGAGGTCTAGCCACGTAGAATCCTCAAGCGTGGACGGGACAATCGGCACGTCCTCAGCAGGAACATACGGCGGGTTGAAGACGAGCACGTCTACCTGTCTGCGCCGAATGCCGCTGGTCAAGCTCGTGTTACATGCGTCGATCGCAGTGCGCGGGGATACTCCGCGCGAGTGGATCTGCTTGTTGGCACCCGCCGTTTCCAACACCGCATCGCACGCATGCGGGTTGATGTCGGTGGCAATACAATGGGATTTCGGAAGAATGTGCTGCTGTATAAAGGTAATTACGATGCCCGATCCGCTTCCAATCTCGCAGACCACCGGAACGCGCAGGTGGAAACGGCACCGGAGGAAACCGCACTCGGCCTCAAAGCAGTCTATGAGGAGGTACGAGTCTTCACTCGGCTCGTACACCTTATCGTCCTGCAAATTGGGTACTAGCGGTGTGGGAAGCATTTCTGATGCTAAACCGACACAAATGTGTGAGAAAATCCAAGTTTTTCTTGCCCCTAGATTCATTACCACACTGTGATGCAAGTGAGCGTAAAGACTTTGACTGGAAGGGATATCCAGGTGGATATCGAGCCGTCCGACAAGATCATCCGTATCAAGGAGATGATGGAGGAGAAGGAGGGCATCCCGCCGTTGCAGCAGCGTCTCATTTTCAACGGCTCTCTGTTGGACGACGATCAGACCTTGATGGAGTCAGGGATCGATGCGGGCGCGTCTCTCCACTTGGTATTGACTTTGAGAGGAGGCCATTGATATGTCTCCTCTTCACATTGGCTTATTACTGGTGTAATTCGGATAGGAGTGCGTTGCCTTGCTAGTATGTGGTCCAGAGAGGTAAAACTCAACACCCTGACGAACAGGATTCATAGGTATGTACGTGCATTTTAATCTTATTTATAAGAAGGGTTGTGGTCGATGTACTAAATTGGACCAAAGCTTACAACTTTATAAAAACTCGTGGAATGCTTGGGAGATATATGATGTCGTTCTACGTTAAGCTCTTCTCTTTAGCCCACTTTTTGGCATTGGCCAAGAACGTACTGAGACCTGGACCCGCCAGCAACGGACTAGTCTTGGTTTCAGGGAACTCATACTCGACATACTCGTGTTCAACACCATCAACAGTTTTCCTTTTACGCACCAATGTTGGGAACATTCTTTCCACATTTTCCTGTGCTGTTGCGTCACCATGCGACTGTTCATAGCTCTTCCACGCCTCAAGCAATTCTAGCCTTTGCTCGCTCGAATTAGGGGCTCTAGAATAGTGCTCGAGTCCCTCTTGGAACACTCGTCTGGTGTTGGTGCGATGTGTATCCTCAACATCAAACTCCAACTCGGTTTCGTCGCTCTCGTCATTATTAAATTTCTCAATCTGCTCTGGTGATGGTATGGATGATTCAAAGAGAGCATACGATATCCATACCGCAGTTGACTTGACCTTCATTGTCAAGTCTTGGTAAACCTTTCGGGCCTCGTTATAGGCCATATTGCTAACGTGGTGATCAACGTATGTGTGCCAGAGCTTGTGGATCGGCTCGAGTTTCGCTTGGAGCTGGCTGTTTCCGTATAGTTTCAAACCAAGTTCGTATAATGCGATGCATCGCTCTTCTTCTTCAAGATTCCTTTCAAATTCAATGTACTTTGAAAGAATGTCAATCGCATTATTTGTGATTTCTGAGCCTAGTGCGAGCTCAAGCCATCGCTCATAGATCTTGCGTACCCGGTCCCATTCTCCCAACTTCGATTCGAGACCAATGTAGAAGTTGAAAAGGTTCTGTTTAGGGCATTTAGACAGGGTCTTACCGATTCCTCGTCCAATTACTGAACGGGCAGCACGGATCCCTTCTTCCAAGCCCTCACGAGGAGCGTTCCGAATTTCAAAGTTTGCCACCTGGATCCACACTTTGCCAAATGTGAATTGAGAGTGAGGTATGGCATTCAAACACTTATTCAAAACTTTTCGAGCATCTTCCACAGAGTGCTGCTCGTACTCTAGCCATAGCGCATACCTGAGGTAAATCATCACATACTGCCTCCACCGATCAGATTTGCTGTTTCCTTTGGGTATGTGGGAAATCGCTGCTTCGTAAACGTTGCTAGCAGGTTCTCCGTATTCATCGGACTCTGCAAGCTTAACAAGCGCCCACCACGAGTCAAAATCAAGGGGATCACGCTGGACATTCTCTTGATAGTGTGATTTTCTTTTCGCCATCACTGTTTCCATGATATCGCGGCTCGTGCCATACATCTTTTGGAACTCGACCTGGTTTTGACTGACCCAGAGCCTCTGAGACCCAGCAAGTTGGAACTTTTCACCGAGAATAGTCGAGTATATCGCTCTGGCTCGATCGTGTTCCAGCTGCGACGCTTCCCAATCGGCCCAGCGCTTTATTAGCTGCGGGAAGTCTTTATCACTGCGGTACGTTTCACCAGCTACAAGCGTATCCACAGCTCGCTCAAAAATTTGCCGAGTTCTTTGCACATGCTCCGTCTTTTCCTGGCTTGACGCTGCCGGTCTCGTCTCAAACGTGATCCATTTTGTCCAATTCGCAGCTTCAGGGTGGAGCTCAAGATACTTTTCGTAGATTCCTCGAGCGTTTTCAAACTCATCATATCGTAATTCGAAGCCCACATACGCATCCCAGGCAAATGGCTCCGGCAGCCAACGCATCCACCGCTCAAAAATCTCTCGCACCGTGGAGTAATTCTTTAATGCCTCCTCTGTCTGGACATATAGGAACCATAGTTTGCTAATACGTGGTAGTGTAGTGGTCGCTCTATCAAGTAGGTTCCGTGCATGATTTGTGTTCTTGTGTAGTAGCTCAAGCTGGATATATTGTACCCAGAACGGAACGTGCTCAACATTTACTTCAAGAGCACGCTCAAATATCGACCGTGCCCTGCGAAAGTCCTGGTTATTCTCGATCTCCCACTTGGCATACCGTAGCCACTGCCCGAAGTTGAGTCTGTTCTTGTTGAGCTGCTGCTCGTACTCTTTGCGCTTTCGAGACTGATATGATTTGAGCTCATCGAGGTCTTGAATAGTCTGAAGTGGCCGTTCAAAGGGGCGGTTGTGCGCTATGGACGCACCACTAAGAATGGTAGCACTGGTCACAATGGTGGACGCCTCATCGTTCATGTCTCCAATGAAACAGGATATGCATCAAAAAGAATAGCGTGCTCGATCGTACGGATAGCAGACAATTTAGGGTCAAAAAATAATGCCTTCAGCCAGATTCGAACTGACGATCTCCTCATTACTAGTGAGGTGCCTTACCAACTTGGCCATAAAGGCTACTTGATGTCGAGGGAAATATTCGGTTTATTACAGACACTTAATAGTCTTTATGCGCTTGTGAAAATGGGTGCAATTTCACTCAAAGTGCTTCGTACGGTCCGCGTAAACACAATAGCTAGCTACAAAATACTGAAAAAGTTGAATTTTGGTGCCACACGAGTCTTACAATTCGAAAAACAAATGCACTTGACCTTACCAGTTTCTTTTAAGGAGCCCTCAATGCGTCTCTTCAATAATCAAACTACACGCGATTGACATTCCGTATGACTCTATGTATGCGCCTTTTGAGGCCTAATCTTTCAATACGGAGACCCTGAATCAAATATCTAAGCGAATCCTCAATTTATGAATTCTCAGTGGGCTCATTGCCAACTGTGCTATGAGCGGGTCACATTAGGAAATGCCTCTTGCAACCCGCTTCTCCTATACATTTCCCATAATTATTGCGGTACGAATCTTTATTCTCGAGTATTTTCACTGCTGCAGTCAAGATCTTTCTGAGTGAAGCCTGGATCATACTTGAACAACGTAAGAACCCGCAAAAGGCTTGTTTCATTGTCAATATTCTCATTCCTTGCTTATTTATGCTTGAAGTTAGCTATCCATTAATTTGCGATCCAATTCTCAAGTTTTGATACTATTCATTAACGAAAAGTTTTGACTTTTCTTGAATTTAATCGCTTACTTGACAGATTGACTTCCTCATGAGGATTTCCTTTTTGAATGGAATTCTGAAAGTTTTAACAGGTGCCAAAGGATCTAGTCAAATTGATATCCCTGCAAAGGTATGATGAACTTTCTAATGTAGCCGTAGCGGCACCGCATAGTTAGTTTCACAGCCCAGTGTTTTCGCCTGCTCTCACGGCCAGCACAAAATTTGCCAAGACAACTTCTCTCGGAAGCAAAATCCGCGTCAATACAATAGGGGTTGTGGCGAACACCGTTTGCTATGAAGATAAATGCAGAAGTATTAAGCCGTACATATGATTGAGCTTCATGGGCTGCTTAGTGATGCCGACTTTGTCTAGTCTGCGCTCCCCGAAATGGTGATTCTGTCAGGACTCGACATGAACTTATATGCTGGCGCCAATGTATTTGAGTATC
>JAKTSS010000010.1:18506-68774 GCA_030580355.1 Debaryomycetaceae sp. yHKB357 | reverse complement strand
TACTGATCACACCGATCGGTGTCCCACCAATGCTCAATCGGTCATTGTGATAGTAATGGTACACATAATATCTCTCTGAAAGACGCAGAACCATCACTGCGTGTGATATCGACGATTTACGCATTTAGAGTACTCGCGCTACGGAGAATGACACTGTAGGTGAGCGCAGAGAAGTTCATGATGCGACAGGTTCAAATGTTGACATGCTAGAATCGGCCAGAACTTTGCGGCCCTGGAATCCAGTGACCTCCCAGAGGTTAGCGACTCTCTGCTAACGACATGGAGATGATGTAGCTTCTCATCTACAGTAATCTATCGCTGTATAGTAGCACATTAACTGTATACAGTACCTATTTCGCGTCTCAGTCAAGTCACAGCTAATAAACGTAACACATCCCTTACCCACCCACCATGAGGTATGTAACACACAGTAACGCGCCCAGCCCCAGACTAACATTCAGTGAATACGTGGATCGACCCCGATCGGAATTGACAGAGCTCGAGCTCCTCAAACTAGAAGAGTTTGAGTTTGCGCATGGGCCCATGGCCTTGATCAAGAATGCCGTCGACGATAATTCGCCCATCGTCATCTCCTGTCGCAACAACCACAAGCTCATCGGCAAGGTCCGTGCGTTCGACCGTCACTGCAATCTCGTCTTGGAAAACGTCAAGGAACTCTGGTCGGAACCGATAAAGAGCACAAAGGGCAAGACGATAAAGACTGTGTCAAAGGAGCGCTTTGTGAGTAAAATGTTCTTGCGCGGTGACTCGGTGGTCATTATCTTGAAGGCGTGATCGCGACTTTCAGAGTTTTCTCTGTCGTACTCCTGTGGCTCACGTTCCCGATGCTCTCACTCAAAAAGTTTCTACTCTTGAAACGTCATTACATCTTGTCTCACTCAAAAAGGTTCTACTCTTGAAACGTCATTACATCTTCTCTCACTTCTGGAACGTCGTCTCACCCTCTCGCACGTCTAGAAAGCCATTGCACCTTCACCCGCACTTCTAGAACGTCATCACATCCTCTCACACACCTATCTCACACTCAAACATTCTCACGATCAATTTACTTGTGCGTACATCTCCTACCCCTTCGGTCCTACACCTACACCTCCTACCCTTTTGTTCCCGCGCTTCCACTTCGAACCCTTATCTCATATATACCTCCACCACCCTCTTCACGCTTATCCCGCTAATTTGTAAATTCATTGTACCGTAAGAATACACAACTCAACCACCGACTCGAAGAATATTCTTGCCCTGATGTCGGTACCGGATCACCTCGTGCCGCGCCAACATGTACAAGGTCTTATCCAACACGTGGGGCGTCGCATTGCCATTCTCCACAAACTCGCGCCGCAACGTGGCGTACGACGTGCTCCATCCGATCGGCAACCGCTTCTTGAGCGCCATCTCCAAGGCGCGGATCTCCGCCTGCGTCCCCGTGTCCCCGCCCGCATTGGATATCCCCTGGTTCACCGCGTCCATCGTCGAAGACGAAAAGAGGCGTATGGCCTCCTCCACATGGTCGACGGTGGCGATAGGCAGCAACGTGAGTTTCGCGAGCAGCTCTGTGATGCGCACGATTGCCTCCAACTGCCGAATCGTGATGGGGATCAGCGACTTTTCGCGCATTTCCTTTTCGTTGATGTCGAGCCGGCGGCGAATCAGCACAAAGTAGGACGATAGGCGCTCCGACGCCTCGGGCGTTAGTCGCGGCGCGCACTTGAGCTTGGCATACTGGATGTAGCGCTTCATGGTCTGCACGGGGATCTCGCCCTCCACGTGCTGGTCCGTCTTGTTGCCCACGTGGATGTTCATAACGTGGCGTGCAATGGCCATGTCGCGCTCGCTATTGTGGTCGTCCTTGACGATAAAGATCATGTCGAAACGCGACAAGATGGTCGTTTGGAAATCAATGTTTTCGTTGGTGGTCTTCATGTCGTCGTAGCGGCCAAAGATGGGGTTCGCCGCCGCCAACACGGACGTGCGCGAGTTTAGCACGGTCGTTATCCCCGCCTTGGCGATGGAGATCGTCTGCTGCTCCATGGCCTCGTGGATGGCGACGCGGTCCTCGTCGCGCATCTTGTCAAACTCGTCGATGCACACGACGCCGCCATCGGCCAACACCATGGCGCCGCCCTCGAGGTAGAAATCGCGCGTGTGCGGGTCGCGCTGCACCGACGCCGTCAACCCCGCGGCGGAGGATCCTTTGCCCGAGGTGTAGACGGAGATGGGCGATATCTTTTCCACGAATTTGAGCAACTGCAGCTTTGCAGTGCCCGGGTCACCCAAAAGAAGCACGTTGATGTCGCCTCTCAAGCGCATCGCGTCGGGCAAGAGCTTGAGGGAGCCGCCCAAGAGCAAGCAGGTGATGGCCTTTTTGATGTCGGAGTTGCCGTAGATGGAGGGAGCAATCGACTGGGAAAAGACTTGGTAGAGGTTGGGGGTGCGTGAGAGCTTGAGAAACTCTTCTTCTTCCTCCTGGGTGAAGGAAATGCCCTGGCCGCTGACGCTATTTTCCACGTCGGTCTGGATGCCCAAGACCTTGAGGTACGGGTTTCTGATGGCGACGGTGCCGCCACTATTGCCGGGCAGCTGCTTCGACTGGAAGATGGAGTAGATGCCGATGATGGTGACGCGCGTTCCCGGGACCACCTGGTTCGTCATGTAGCGGTCTGCCTGCATGAGAATGTGGCGGGGCATTTCGCCGACGGGGACCATGTCGGGAGCCTCCTGGAGCTTGAGCACCTGCTGGTCGTTGAAGGAAGACTTGTCGTGGTCAACGACGTACGGGTCCGCGGGGCAGCGCTCCACGGCGCTGCGCTCCTCGTAGTTGTGGGGCGCCAAGCAGCGAGGCGGCAAGTTGAGCTGGCCAAAGCCCGATTTGACCTTGATCTTCAAGGTATGTTTGCACTGGCGGCAGATCAACTGGGCGTGCGTCGCGCGAGAGGAAAGGACCAGGGCCGATATGATGATGCCGCTGATGCGGACAATCTTGGAGATGTGTTCCGAGTCCAAGTCGCGGATACAGGTCTTGGTAGCGTTTGAGTAGAGGATGAGCTGGCAGTTGGGGAAGTCTGCGGGGACTTCGTCGTCGGTCAAGTAGGCGATACGCTTTGCGATATCGGTGATGGCGGTCTCAAAGAGGGGGATCATATCGGCGGGATCCTCGGCCAACCTCTTGTTGAGCTCCTCATTGTAGCCAATGAGATGTTCGGCGTTGACCTTTAGAAAGTAGTTTTTGATCAACAAGTTCTGGCGCAACTGGTCGCGGTAGATGAACTGGGTGTTGAGGCGGAACTCGAGGACGAAGGAGCGGAAGGCCTTGACGATTTCGTTGAGCGAGTTATCCTGCGGCGTCTCGCCAGGCAAGACCAGTGCGCCGTAAACCTCGGCGCGTTCAAAAGACATGGGCAGGTGGGGTTTAGGGGTGTGGTGGGAAGACGCGTTTGGTATGAGACAACACGCGTTTCACGAGGAAAAAAATTGAGTTTTCTTTTTCAATCTCTTTTCCGTTTTGGGGTAAAGTGGGTTTCGTATGACCCGGAATATTTGTCACATGATCCGGATTATATGTGGGTAAAATATGAGAGTGGTGCCAGGTGCAGCAATAAACTCTGATCGGACCACTTGCAACTCGTTCGCCATACAGAAGTTCTCTGAAACGTACTCACATTGACCTGTCACGCATCCTTCCACCTAACAATGCCAAATGTAATGGTGATCGTAGGTTCGACTGTGAACTCAATGTATTGCGGTAGGGATGTTTGTTCGGCATCCATGGTGGTACGGCTGGTGGTGGCTAGGTTCCACATGATGTTGTCCGATACACATCGGTGCTTCCAGTCTCTCGATTGACGTGTCTGATTCCTTTTTAAGGTGTAGTATATTTTGAGTAAAGCCGCATTTTAGTCAGTTTGAAATTCCTGAATATTGGAAAATTTGCCAAAATGTCACCTACTTTCTTCAGGATGCAGCAGCTCTCTTTCCTCGGAGCCGCCCGATCACTACTCCTTCGCGGGATATCACATTCGTCACTGCTCTTGGCCATCCCAAAACGCAACAGACTTCCGCCACGCCCTAAATGGCTTATTGTCGAGTCGGAGATATCAGAGTCCTTCATCAAGGGCGGCAGGGGTCCCGGCGGCGAGAAAATCAACACAACCAACAGCAAGGTCCAGCTTCGCCACCCCCCCACGGGCATTGGGGTGACGTGCCAGCATTCGCGCTCGCAGGAACTGAACCGGAAGCGAGCGCGGGAGATCTTGGCGGAGAAACTCGACGACCACTACCACCCCGAGACCAGCCGGAACGCCGTGGTGCAGGAACGGAAACGCCAATACAAGAATAACATGAAACGCAAGGCAGCACTCAAGTACAGATTGGTCGAGCAGCAGAAGGCTGGTGCCGATGTTAAGAGCACCAAGGAGGAAATGGACGCCGATGCCGAATTCGACTTGCTCGTAGCGAAGGAACTCTCGCAAAAGAAGGCACCACCGTGACCAGTGGGGTTTTATATAATTGCGTCTTTGTCATCCTAATTCGTGGGGTACGATTCTTATGCCCTGAGGCTTTCGGGTCTGACTTTTACGCATCCATGTGTAACCAAAGTATGACGTTTACGCACGAAACGTACCTTTGCACCTGTCAGAGGCACGAAAAGCACCTGTAATGGATGCTTCCGGAGCTCTGGGAAGCAAATGTAACCACCCGTTTTAAAAAGTTACGCACGGCATGTGGATATTTCAGCACGCAAATTGTCCTGTGACCGGCGCATTTTCACATTTCTCTGTTATTTGTTGTGATTCGTGTGCTGATCGTTGTTTGTTCTTGATGTTGTGATTCTGTTGTTATGATTCTGTTGTTATGATCCTTCGTGTTATGATTCTGTTGTTGTGATTCTTTATCACCCAGGCTACTTAAACCAGCATGCTTCCTGTCCCTTTCCAATCAAGCTCACCAAATTGCCATGAAAAAGTTATCCTTCAACCTCATCATGATAATCGTCCTTGCGGCTCTCTTGGGCGCAACCATCCTCTTTTTCATCGCAACCATCGTGTGCCTCTGCTGCTTCTACGAGGTCAAATGGAGCCCGCACCTTGATCTCGAGCTGGGCTACTCCAACGAAAAACACGCAGTGGAGCGTGCCCTAAACTCCAAAACCAGCGGCGACCTCAAGGACGCGAACCTCAATTGCTCCGGCTACCGTTCCTGGGGCTTTTCGAGCTCAGAGATCTCGCCCGTTACCGAGAGCCCCGATCAAACCTGCCCCAACCTCGAAAAGACTATTCCGGAACTCTCGTCGCGTCGCCGTGCGCCACCTCCCTTCACTTTGGTGACGGACGCGACCGTGGACGCTTCTATCCCGCCCGGCATGGAGCGCGATATCTGGGACACCTTCTCCTTCACAAAAGTCCTCGGTGACTTGGTCAGGAAACAAAACACGAGCCAGGAGTTTGTCATTGAGACTGCGCGTGACCTCTACCTGCGCAACGATATCCACATTGGGGGCGTTGTGGTGGTGGTGCTGCAGTTCGCCGGCAAACTCCCGGACGAGTTCCCCTTCTTGTACCCGGGCGACATGTTGCGCATTCTCCGTTTCTATACCCGCGACAATGGAAAGACCTCTATGCGTGGTCTCAACCGCGATTCCACGCTTGAGCGCGGCGGAAGCGACGGCACCAGCCCCGAAAAGGACCAGGACCTCTGCCGCGACTCCTTTTTCGCTCTGGCGTTGGACGAAAGTGCGACTTCACTGGGTCTGAGCGGCGATGTGGCAGACTCGAATGCAAACACATGGTGCACCGGCATAATCCTCAACACCTACATTGAGCAAAAGGGGTCCGGGTTCCTTATCTTTCTGCGCGAAAAGGAAATGGACGTCTCCGACCTCGTCAAGGATTTCCCCCTAAGACTGGTCTCGTTGGAGACTACGCTCTTGCAGCGCGCCAGGTCCGATGGGCCAGACCGCGTTTGACGGTGACTCGCTGCTGCTAGACTGGGACGTACAAGTGATATCATGCGTCGAACCGAGTAATTGGCGTGTAGCTTTGCTCCGTGTTTCGAAACAAAACTGTCTTCACTACGAAAGCCCTGCTATTTATTCAAACATGATCAGAATTAACTCTATCGTTGACGCAAGTGACTTGCCGTTTGAAATTGCAACCAACAAGATTTAGTCCAAAAAAAACACCCAATTCATTCTTCACTAAACACTATCGACTCCTAGATCCTCAATTACGTGTCACCAACTTACAGAGCCCCCTTCTGCATCTGCGATACGACCTGAATGTCCTGGTGCTTTTAAAAGTGCATCCAGGCAGTCCAACATGACACAGTTTGACGTCATCCGTCTCCTTGGCAATCACCTTGGTAGTGTATGTTGAAAATGGAATGTATGCTGCAGCATTGACGCTCCACACGCACCAAATTAAAACACACCAACCGCTTGAAAAGGATCTCATTATATGGTGTTTGTGCGTCCCTGTGTGGGCGGATATCATACCGACTTTTATACTCTGTCAAATGTGACAACGCATTGATTTGAACAAGCGTTTCGTCATTAAAAGGTATTGTGTGATCGGCAAGTTGCGCGCGGAATCGAGCAAGAATGCCCCTTTCTCCCCTTCACACGCGCGGCGCTTTTCAATTGCGGTCGTGGCCAAGTTTCAGGTGTATTAGCTTGTGGGAAAAGTTGACACTGACACAAATGCGCTTGCCTAAAATTCAATGTACGGACTTATTCAGACCAAGGTTTGACAATAGGCTATACTTAGTCATCACTGCGACTCAAACAGTTAATGAGCTGCTGGCTATATAGTTTGCTCGAAAATTAGTAATGAAGAAATATCTCAAATCTCTTGAATTCGCGATCCACATCTGGTGAGAGACGACGTCTGCGCAGACCGAGATTGCACGCCAACCCGACCTAGAGGTAATTACGATTGCGCTGCGGAAAATCGAGTTCGACGACTTTATGACGGCAAACTAAAATGTGTTTGAGGCAGCGTTTTTGAAGCAGGTTGCGCTGCGGATCGTCATTAAGGTTGATGGGCTGTTGCGTGTGACTTATTACATCACGTACAAACCCCTGGCCATTGTAGAATGTGTAGACGTTTCGGTAGATGGTAGTAATCTTGTACGTCATCAGAGACTCTCCGGCGTAACACTATTGCGACAAGATCCCTCCATCGTGAAAAATACTGGCGTGAAACTGTTCGTTGTGATGCATATAGCTGGCAATGGAACCCAAAGTTGTCTTGTAGCTTTTTAGAGCAGTTGAGTAACAAATGAACCAGTTGGGTAACAAATGAACCGGTTGGGTAACAAATGAACCAGTTGGGTAACAAATGAAAGCAGTTGGATTAGACATGAACGCAGTCTACCAACATTTAAGTAGCTGCTCATGAAGCAGTGCGGTGACATATCACAGAGGTCCTATAACACTTCGAAATGGTCTTGCAACATATCGTAACAGTCGAGCACCTTTTGATAAATATAAAACGCTATACCTCAAAAGCCAATCAAGGTTCTTTGATAGCCGTACAACATAAATAAAAAGCTGACCAACATATCCAAAACGCTGACCAAAAAGCTGAGAACATATCCAAAGAGCTGACGAAAAAGCAGAGCGCCATTTCATAGCCGTGTGACCACATATCCAATGTAGCCACGGGCGAAAGTAGTGTAGCAGAGTACGAAAACAGTTGACATAAACCCGCATTTCTCAGACCTCTATTTTCCTCTTCTAAATGATTGGTATTGTGCAATAAAGTGTATGGACTGCAACTTTGTGCCGATCGGTCGAATCGCGGCAGACGAGGCCACTGTTGGATCGTGTTACGCCCTCCTATCGGCTTGACGATGTATCGGAATCTTGATATGCCGCGTCAAGCTTTAATACAGATATAGGGCGCCGCATAGCGAATTCCAAACGTGAGTTTTCGACAGGGATGTTACTCTTTCAACGCATATTAGCGAGCTGCGCGCTACAAAGTTTGGGAGCCGCGAGAGCGATGAGCGAGAATGGTCCAGAAGACATGCCGTTGCCATACTTTCGCACCTTCGATGGGCGCCTCGGAAATGGGATTCATTTTTCGCAGCCAAATGACCTTTCCCCGCATCTCGTCAATGTGGCAAACGCCCACATTCTGATTAAATTTTCACAATGACTCGCCTTGCTACGGCAATCACTCATCATCGTGCTCAAGAATGGCCCTTACTGCCGGTGATATCGCTGCCATTGTCATTGGATGCATTTTGGTACTCGCCATGTTCACGTCGCTACTTGCGCTAGTATACTTTTCCTACTGCTGTGTGGCATTGGTGCAACGCCAGTACTTGGCTGCGGATACTGAAAACCTATACTGGCCAATACCGATCAAGGATATCTCGTTCCAGGTGGATAAGGAGCGGCAGCGCCATTTCATCGCCTCGACAAAAAATCGCATTCACCTGTGGTTTGCAAGTAAACCTAAGCCTGAGGCAGATCCGGTCCAGGCACCGGAGCCGATCGTGTTGCCTCCAGCGCCCATCACCCAGAATAATGCGTTGGAGAGCTCAATGTGTGGCCGATCCGCACCGGTTTCACGTGGTAATGCCATTATTGCATGCGAGCATCTGCCACCACACATGAGCGTCGATTTAGACACGCCACCATCTGCCACTTCCGCAAGGCTCCAGGATAGTACCGGTAACAGCTTGGGCCGGAGCTCCAACATGGACAAGTGGACGCTCGACGACTATACCCACCCCATCCCGCGGGACTTTGGGGGCCGCGCAAGGGTCGAGGGGGCGGGATCGGGCAGTGGTCCTGATCCGAGTCCCAGTCCCGTTAAAATCCTTGAGAACGCCATCGTCGACCAATTGTTCCAAGTAGAGGAAGATCTCTTGGAGGCTGGACCAGGCGCATTGACCGAGTATTGCGCGCCCGAAGCACTCTTGTTCAATTCTTGGACGTATCTGCGGATGCACATGTGCGAGCAGATTTTGAAGGTCAAGGATCCGTTCAAGCCCGGATTCATCCCGCTCCGTGCGATAGTGGTGGTGCAAGCACACACACCTCGGTTCAATCGCGGGGACGCACTCTGTGTCATGCAGTTTTTCGAAAAGATCCCCGAGTCGGACCAGAATAGCGGTGCTGCAAACAACAAGTCCGTGGCACCCCTCTCTGCTCTGCAGGATAAATCGGAGAACCAGCTGCGGGAATGGCTAATGATGTGCTGCGGGTACTCGCTTGACGTGACTGCAGATACTTCACAACGAGGAGATCCTGGTATTGTTCGACGGGACGTGAGCAATGAGGTGTTTGAGCGTGTTTGGGTGGATGACGTCCCCGTTCTGGTAGTAACGCGTCTTTAATGATGTGATATGTAGCATGGGGCCAGTGTATACTTTATCCAGTCCAATCGCTGCGTAAAAGTAATTCTGTTTTTTGTGAATATGCGAGCTTCACGAGTGAAACCTCACTCATCTTGTGTTGAATTGTCGCGTCGCGATTGCTGATACTTTTTCCAGCTTTCGGCAGAACGTAACGCATCGTCGCGGCTCTTGGTCATGACCTCGAGTTCTCGTTCGAGCTGCTTTATCCGCTCAGAGTTCAAATCGTTATTGTGTTCGGACTGAGAACTTAGAAAAAGGACCATACTCTGAACATGGAGGTGGTGTGTGTGTATGCCTTGTAGTGCGGCCGTGGTCATCTTTATAAACGATGGATCTTGGTCATGGTCATGGTCATGCAGAGCATCATGGATCGAATCTGAATTTCTCTCTAGACCGATGATGCTGAGCGGGTCTGGAAGCGTGAGCGCCACTTTGGAATCGCCGTCGACATTTTCGAACGCGGCATTGACAGCACGATGGTAATTGGTGATTTCACGGACGAAGCGAGAGAACTTTTCGACCTGGGCGGCGACACTAGTGATCGCTAGACGCTTAGCTTCGGTGATTTGCAGGGATTCTTGCTGGATAACGCTATTAACATTTGCAGCACCCTCTTGTGAAAGTTCAAGAGGGGGCGAGACCACCGCGAGGTTCCCGTAAATGATATTCATATTTGACAGGCTGGAGAGGATTGATGTTCTCTTGTCTAGTAGTCTCCGTCGCAAATCGTCGTTTTCCAACGCCTTACGCTTCATTTCTGCGTGGTGGGCGGCAGTAATGGTCGCGCACTTACTTTTGAGGCGGGATATCTCGTTCAATGGATACCTTGCCAGTTTTTCAAGCTCGGCCACGGTTTTCTTTAGCAGCGGAATCTCGAAATTGATAGCCTTGGCAAGAGTAGCCTGGGCAACGGCAGCCGCGCGTTCAGCAGATTGTGCGCGCTCAGTGAGAGATGCTACAAGATGATCCTTCGCTGTGAGAGATTTCGTCACATGTGCGAGCAAAGTTTTCTCGTGCGAAAGAGCTGAAAGCAAAGATTGAAGAGCGTTAAGCGTGTTCCGGTCGTTCTGGTAGAGCTCAAGAGACGGAGTGGCGTCCGGGAACCCAAACTTGCTAGGATTTTGCGAGACGCATAGTATAGGGTCAGTAATGTGGTTCTGAGCCCGCAAGTCCATGTTGATTCCGTCCGTAGCGAACTCTAGAGCCGGTATATCCATCCTGGAATTGTTGCAAAATATAGAAAGGTGCAGAGAATCGTGATAAACATTTACGTTTATGCAGGATGCGAGAGATATCGTTATAAAGCCGTGAGATGTTCAGTCTGCCACTTGCTGATACCTTAGTCTTCGTCTAGCAACAGATGTAGGGGCGAATGCACGTGGATAAGGCTCCTGGTAACTTGGATCGACAAGGGCCCCGATGAGATCCCACAACTTATTTAATGTCATTTCTTTTATTACAATCCAGTACAAGAGAGGCAACAAGATTGGGAGAACAAACTACATCTCAAGTTGCCGTCTACAGCGCCATACTCACACATGTAATGTATTATTTTGTATAGTGACCAGCTAATGACCATGGGTGTCCTCCTCGAAAACAAACCAGTCCTCTTCCGCAGCGGCAGAGCCCAGAGCGGCAGACGCCGTTTCGACATCAGCCGCGGCATACGCGTCCAACGACAGAACGGAAAGCTCAGGCTCAGGAACCGCGGGCGTCTTGGGCATGACAAATTCAGCTACCGGGGTCGCGTTGATCGGAGTGGGTTTGAAGGCCCTGACTTCCTGGAGGTATAAATCCGCCACCAAATTGTGCGCTCTAGGCGTGACAGAGAACAATCTGACAGGAATGCGCTAGATTGTTAGTCCACTCGTCAGTAGTATAGCATCAGGAAAGTGACATACCCTAATCGGAAACTTCAACATTGAGGGCTCGGTGCTGTTGGCCAATCGCAGTCTCGATTTTCTTTAAATGCGGTAGTGTAGCAACCGTGTCACGTGATGAAGAGTGGAACCTATTTGACCAGAGGTCCTGGTATTGACTGGATATCTTCAACACAGCGACGCAATGGCAAGATACTACTGTGAATACTGCAGGTCATACTTGACTCATGATACTATGAGCGTGCGTAAACTGCACTTGATCGGCCGCAATCATCTTCGTTTTTACTGCGACTATTATGAGCAGAGGGCTAAACAGCAGGGGCTCTGGAACGATAACGTCGACTCCGAGGTCTTGGTCTCCTCTCTTTCCCAGAACGCCCCCGCCCCTCCGTCTTACCCTCGCGAAACTGAAAGCTGCAAACAAGATCTGCCGTCGATACTCCCACCGCCTCCCCATTTACTGGGTCTTCCTCTTCCTCCTACCGCGTTTACCAATCTCACCCACTTTTATGAATCGCAAGGGCATACTGTCACAAAGTAGCATGTTTTCGTCACTTATAATCTGCCCCCCACTACTCTTTTCACGGCTCATAGCTCTGTTATCTAAGTCAGAGTTTGTCCCCCTGGCATGGGCTTTTCCCATCAAATTCTCTGCATGTCTCCTTCATATGATCTGTCTCCTCATACTACTCACTAACACTACTCGCAAATGCCCACATCCCCACACTTGGTATACACCTATATGCGGCACTATCTGATTACCCCTTGTGGAGCGATCCATTTTCAAGTATCGGCCATGGCATCGGCAGCTCAGCATACCGCCGAGTCACTGACAGTAACAGTCACGTTCGCAATTGGATAGTTTGCAGCACAACTTGTCTTCCCTCTCACTGAAATATTTGCTGTTTTCGATTGCCTGCTGCTTGGAACGCATTCTCGTTCTTGTGCGCCCGCTTGTAATATTGCTAATACCTAGCGCCTCATAATTGGTCTCCCGCTTACCGCGTCTTTCAACATTCATAGCGTGATAGTCGACATCGTTGTCGTACATGATGCCAAGAGACTATGCGACGTTGACTGTTTCCAACAGCAGCAGTACCGAGGTGGGGTTCTCGTCGTGCTGGTCGAATTTGACAACGTTAACGTAGCTATCGTCGAGGGCAATGAAGCTGGATGCAATGCGCTTCATGCCATTCACCGTAATATCTGTGGTCAAGGCTGTCATCAGAATGCACTTGAGCAAATTCGCATGGCCAATGCTAGGAGGAAATGCCTCTTGCAATGATGAGCCTCCCATGACTGTGGCCAGAAAGACGACTGTCGAAAGGACAAGCGCTGTAACTTCGATAAAGTGCATTGAATGGTGGGTAAAATATTGCGAGCGGTGTGTCTCATATTCATGGTGAAAGACATGCCAAATTTAAAGATCGCGCAGCATCCCAAAGCAACATCACCTGCTACCCAGATCTCATGCTTGTAGCACCAATCAATCAGAGCCGAAAGAAGGAGGCGTACGAAGAAAAGTTTCCGCCCGTGAAAAATTGTCAAAACCTCGAGTCTCTCGGGCGTCGCTTCGGATGATTTTCGCAGTCACCTTGAGTGATTACACTGTTTATGCGCCAATGCATAGTGATGGGCGAGAAATCTGCACAAACACGACGGCATTCTCCAGCGGAGACAAAAAAGGGTGAATCTCGAGACGAAGCGATCTCTTAAAGTCAGGGGGCATCGGAAAAGGTGACATGTATCTCCAGTGAAATTGGTCAATCGGTATAGCCCGATTACTTGACCAGCAATAGAAGTCTGGTGATAAGAAAGTAATCACCTCTAAAGCGCTCAGACGTGAAGTGTATGTTTCTTGTCAAGTGAAGTGATGATCGATGTGTTATGACCAGTGAGTAGCTATAGCATACCACAAGAGTGAGTGAATCATTCGAAGAATCGCCGCATCCGAGAGGAATCTTTGAAAGTTTGAATCAATACACCGTCAATCATTGGTGAGAGGAAACGCAATATCTCTTGTCATGCCTTACTTTTGTCTCGCCCTGGAGTTAGGCATGGGTTCCGCTATCGCCGTATTGGGCGTAATCGAAGGCCTTCGTTTCCCAGGTAGATTACTTCTTCAAAACCCATGTACAGCTGTGGTTCGCGGCGCGCAGTGTATTTATAATATTCCAAAATGGCGGCGTTTCAGTTGTGTACAACGATCATGTGGCCTGAGAATTCCTTCAGACTCGGCGGCGAAGTCGCTTTGACAGAGCATTATTGCGTGCACTCTAAAAATCGTACGAACAGTAGCTTCCTAGAGAGGCATCGAAGTCCATCACTGTAAACATCTTATCCTCAGCGTGTACTCCCGCACTCTGACTTGATTCAGACGCGCCAGGTGTCGTAGACGTTTCGTCTCACGAGGCAGAAACTAGAACAAACGCGTCAGTTCAATCATGAGGCGACGGTTCCGGTGCTGTTTGAGAAGCCTTGAGAGATTCATCCTCGGTAGGATTTGTTTTCGCGGATTCGCTCTCTTGTGGAGCATCTGACTGCGGCTTAGATTGAGATTCACGCACATAACGTAGAGGATCGTAGTAATGAGACCATGTCTTTACAGCTTCCTCCAAGCCCTCGCCGTATTGAACGGACTCCTTCAAGTGATTGTTGAGACGCGCGAGATTTTCCGTGACAAGCAGCATTTGTTGTGCGATGTCCCGGATAAGAGCATCCCGCTGTTTATGAAAGGAGTCAGTCGAAGCGTTTGTTGGAAGCGCAGGCTCTCCTGTCTCTTGTGCCATTGATGATGATCGCTACTGCCGCCGACTATTTTTCGTTTCCCACATAGCGGTTTACAAATTACGATGCTTCTGCACACAGTCCAAAATAATCGGCCTGGTTGAAGCGAGCAAGATACACAATTCTTCGGCGAATAGGATTATTCCTGGAACTCTGCAGGCCTTTTGCAACTGCTTCCAACTCCTATAATGCCCTTGAACAAAAGAGTAGCGAAAGCGAGGTCTCACTACTGCTTCAGTCACCTAAGTCTCTACTCCGGGAAAAGGCCCAAAAATTGCTTGCGAGAGCCTTCACCAGATCTCAATGGATAAAAGATCATGACCAGGAACCATCAAGTTGCGAAGGTCTGTCATATTCGTAGGAAACCAATATTTGTGAATGAAATGTGCACTCGAGTCAGGATTTGCCTTGATCGCGGTTTGCTCAAGTCTTATCGCCGCTATAGAATACTGATAATGCCAGACTGCTGCCTTTGTTCGCGTGGTCAACAAAGAACAGGCCACGGCGTTTTATAGGAGGTTCTTGGCGGTTTTGCTCTAGGGAACTGCTACTTGATAACCAGTGTCAATGGTGAAAGCCTCGACTCTCTCTGCTTTATCAAATCGAGCGCTTATGCGGCACCGGCGGATTACAGTATGCTACGAGGTTTTCATTGCATTTAAAGAAGCTGTGTATCGAAAGATGCACGCGAGTAATGATGCACCCAACTCGTAAGTGTGATGACAGGTTATACCGCCACGCTGGGCCTACTGCTTAGCAGATTGATTGTGTAGAGATGGTCTATTGTACTATGCAATTGTGCATCCCTCGAACAGCATGCGTCCGCCTTTCAGGCAGGATCGCCGATGTTTTCACAAGCTAAAACATTTACAACATACATCCTTCATAATTATACAACCTTGGTACCACAAGGAGGCACAGATGAATAGGAGACGCTTGTTCAAAGTTGTATCAGACGGTGATACTTTCTATGCTAGTCAAGTCATGGATATTCTTAGGGAAAACGGCAGCAGCTAAACAATAGAATCTTTCAATTGTTGATGTACGATGATCCGATACATTGATTTGGAAGAACGTCGCGTGATTGTCCCTGCTGGCCACCAATTCCTCGCGAGGGTTGTTCCCCATATGTGTGAGTCCTTTTAAATTGCGTGTGATCCCCCCTCTTGCTAATGCAGGGTGGGAAGCCAATCACATTTATGTTTTCTGTTTTAACGTCTGCCATGCTATTGATATCTCTTTGCTCGAGGCTCACTTCCGCTTTTGCTTGCCGACAGTGTCATGGACCTCAGACAATCATTTTTGTCAACGCGGTCACCACAGCCCAGGCCACGGACTTTATGAAGAAAAGCCTCGGTCCATGTGCTACGGACAACGACTATACAATCACGGGAATAACTCAAACTGGTCTTAAATTTGTGTTCGATCTTAAAGTATGGCGCTACTGCGGCGTTGGAGGATCAAACTTTGTCAACAGAGGCGCCCATTGCATTGACAAAATCTGCACAACCGCTGATACACGCGGTTTGGCCTGTACCAAGACCGTCGAATGCGGAATGACCTACGACTGTCGAAGTTGCAATTTGTAAATCCAACATGAAAATCAGGTGTCGATGCTCAGGGCTGAATGCACTCGCAGTCACCGGTCACTTGGATGCCGAGGTGGCCAACTCAGAATCCTCCAATTTCATATGGCATCTCAAGTTGGTGGAATTAGTAGCTCCTAATGAACCAACATTATCGGTAACGTCTTGGAGCGCCTTCCAAGCGTTGATTCGATACTTTGACAAAATTCGTAGGTGGTCAGCAAGATGGAAGTCAGAGAGATCTTCCATGCGAAATTAATCCCATTCTTATTTGCCAAAGTATTCAGAGTATCGGTAGCCTGGCGAAGCAAGGTCTGTTTTGTCTGTGCGATACAGATGGAAATAAGCCAATCGGCTCAACGAATGCCCTTTGTTGAGATTATTACTGATCACGAGAGGCATTCAACGAATTGTGACATTGCTCGTTTTGAACTTTTCGGTGTTAGCAGATTGCTTGGAGAATGACTTGATCGGTAACAGCAATGATGGCTTCCGAGAGTGGCATCGCAGAGTCGCCAGCACCGAGTTCTAGGATGAAACACCGCGGTGGGTTCTGAAGATCTAAAATATCGTATCCTGACCGAAGGAGTGGAAAGCTTGTTATCGGAGGGCTCGAAGCTCATGTCTTTGCATAACGAACAATATTATCTTATCATGCAAGAGTGAACATACCAGAAATTATGTCTAGTTTTTTTACTTGGACTGATAAATGATCAGGGCTATCAATTACCAATATGTAGCGATTGAAGATATAGCTTGGTAGCACCCATAGTCGACGCATTGTGCCTTAATCAGAAGCCAAATTGGAGAGAATTCTCAATGTGTTTCAGGAGAGCTTCTACCACGAAGCCACTTGAATATCACAAGACGTAAATTAGGGATCTTCATTTCGACATTCTTTCCAAGGCAACGATGGGAAAAATAATTCGACTCATCAAAAGAGAGACAATATATAAATCAGTTCTGCTCAAACTTACAAGTGGCACTACTCATGGTCAAGCCATCAACCCCAAGTTCTCGAGACCACTTTTTACCGCTTAAAAATGATGGAATATAAAGCTATACAGGTTAACCCATTTTACAAATCCGCATCGTCCTCGTCGGGCAAGGGCATGGCAGTGGCCGCGTCCATTTCGTTCTGGTATTGCCTCATCAATTCGGCGTCGACCTGGACTTCAGGAGGGGCCAAGGCAGGGGCACCAACAAACTCCAATTGAGGGTTGCCGACCAACTTTCTAGCCAACCACATGAAGGGCTTCTCAAAGTTGTAGTTCGACTTTGCAGAGATGTCGTAGTACTGCAAGTTCTTTTTGCGATGGAACGTGATTGTCTTGGCCTTGACTTTACGTTCCTTGACATCGACCTTGTTGCCACAGAGCACAATCGGGATGTTTTCACATACCCGCACAAGATCACGGTGCCAGTTGGGCACATTCTTGTAGGTGATTCTGGAGGTGACATCGAACATGATGATACCGCACTGGCCGTTAATGTAGTAGCCGTCTCTCAAGCCCCCGAACTTCTCCTGACCAGCGGTGTCCCAAACATCGAATTTCAACTCGCCAAAGTTTGTGTGGAAACCCACGGGATGGACTTCAACACCCAAAGTGGCGATGTACTTTTTCTCGAACTCGCCGGTCAAGTGTCTCTTGACGAAAGTGGTCTTTCCGGTACCACCATCTCCGACGAGAACTAACTTGAAGGTAGGAACTTCTTGCGACATGTTTAATGCTACGATGGGTGAGTTTGACTGTAGCGAATCTTCATTTCTCGAAGCCTTCCGAAAAAAAAGTCAACATGCGAAAACTTTCTGAGGGCGATAATCACGTGATTATTGCCTATTCGGGTAAAGAGTTAGTAAGCGAGAAGTGACACAACTCGTTTCTACGGGAGCACGGTTCGTCCTGACCCTAATCTTTACTTGAAATAACATAAAATGGTTCAATGCTGAAGCAAGGATTCTAGATAAAAGTATACAGTTCTTCCTGGGAGTAGGAGTATCTTTAGCATCCACAGCGCCTGCAGTCGCAGCTACTGCGGCATTCCACACTCTTGACACACTGCAAGCCAATGTTCTCCTGATCGACACAGAGGTTGCCAACGCAGATGTTACCGTCATTGATGTTGACGGTACCACCGTTTCCGCACCATCTCCAAGCATTGATATCAACCTGGAACGTCTTGCATGTGTTACCAATGCAGTTTGACAGGACTCCGCGAACAATGTCAAAGTCTTTGCCGGTAGCGCATCCTTGAAGGGATCCGTTCAAGTACTGCACAGCCTCATCGCCTGTGACATAAGTCTTGAATGTCACGTTGATTGTACCATGGCACTGTCTGCAACTGTTCTTGCCAGCCGTAGCATGGCCGGCAAAAAGAGTGAGAAGGAAAAACGCGACTTGAACGATTTGAAGCATCTTGTCCAGAATGTCTACTCTAGACCCTTCGCATGATCACTATTTATACTCTTCTAGAGTATGCTGGCAACTTTCCCCCTTTGTCCTCTATTTGCGAGCTATGCAACTTTCGCATCTTCACGCTGGTGGTACGATTGTGCGTCTTTGTGTTCTCAGTAGTATTGTGCATCTATTTTTATTAAACTGGGTATTGAAACGACAGCTGCTGCACTATGCGGGTAAACACGTTCAACTGTTCGTTTGGACAGGTTCAATTGAAAAAAGGGGTGCATTTACGAATGCATTGCGGGTTTTATATGTGGGCAGTGTTATGAGATGAATTTTGGAATAAGAATAAAACTATACTGTCCCAGCTAGTGTCTCAGGGGATAACTCATTGCGTACCACGAACCCTAGTTGATCAAGCCCATTTGATTTGGGAGGCAGACCGCGCTCGCCGTATTCGCGAGTTTCTTTTCAGTACACTATTGTTCGCTCTTCGCAACACAAAAAGATTTGTCGATTCCAGTGGCGGATTTTTTGTTGCAGAATTTCTGCGCAATTGTCTCCAAACACGTTAGCAACGTGCTGGCCGTTCTGGAACTTCTTGAGGGGGATTTCCCACTCTAGCTGTCCTTTTACCGTATATCGATCCAATTTAAGAGAATTCGCACAAAACTACGTTTATTTTCCACGGCGAGATTGCCCTTGATCATGGAGAATTACCCCACGTTGCGGCTATCAGTGCAGAAGTTCGCTATCGTCTGGAGAGTATGATCGTATCTACGTGTACCGGAGTGTTATTTACCGATAAGCGTGATTCTCTTTTCTTAAATCCGATCAATTGAAGGGTTGGGATGGGCTGATCTTCTTGTGCGTTGGCGATTCAAAAGTACTCGGTGACTGCTTGTAAAGCTCCATATCGCGCTCTTCCTCCACCTTTCAAGAAAAATTGGCCATGCGTATGCATAGTTGTTTTCAATTAGTGAATAAGAGCGTAACATCTCGAGTTTCGAGATCTTTATGAAGTTTATTTGGAGTTGGCCCGGTTCAAAAGTCGTCTCCAAACGGTAACGATGCAATTCGTCTCCAAACGATAACGATGCCATGGTTTTGATACATCAGCAATACAGTGGTTCCTCGGTATAGGCAAAGTCCGTATAAGCAACCCTTCGCGAAAACCTCATATCATGTCTCTCGAAAACTCGTTTGCTGTTTAGCCTGGATTCATGATCAAGGAAAACCTCGCAAAATACACATGTGTAAACACCAAAGATGTGTTGTAATCACTGTTCTTGTTGTAATCCGTAGGGGCTGTCCTGCAGAGGACAGAAGCACCCGAGTACGGAGCGTGTAAGAAGACCAGTTCAAAGTACTGAAAGTACTGCTACTGGCTGATGGAAGAATAAGAAATCCTTGATTGAAAACCCCTGGGCTACGAAGGGTGCGAAATACCCATTATATACTACTGAGATCAGGTACGACAGGAGCGAGAACTATACGAGCGATGCGTGGCAGTGCTGAGTCCCGTAACCAGCTCACGTGGTTGGGCGATGCACAGAGTGGGAAAGGAGGTGCACGAAGGCCTATGTGCACCACCTATCACAACACCCCCCCGTAGTTCGAGAAGCTTAGGCCCAAGGGGCGAGAGCTAGAGTTCAGGAAGTTCCGCTCGCCGAAAGCCTGATGCAGCACATGTTGAAGCCAATGAAACAGGGGAAAGCATAAACGAAGAGGGCAAAAAAAACCATCTCAAGGAGTAGGACCTCAAGTGGAAAAACCAGATGAAAAAGGGTAGAAAAACCAGCTGAAGGAGTAGGACCTTGAGTGGAAAAACCGGATGATGTGGAGAGTGCAAGTCAGCCACTAAGTGGAAAACCAGACGACAGGGGGCGAATGGTGAAAAACCACTTGTATGAGTGCTTGAGCGTTATACTCGTACTGAAGATCGTTGGGTGATGAGAGTATCACGGACGACTGAGTGACGAGGTGTAATAACGCTAGCACTCAAGAACCTCAGATCTGATAGCACACGAAACAAATCCGAGACGAGCATGATGCCCTCGCGAGAGCCCACTGGCGACACTTGAAGAGGCGGGACGATGTTGTAACTGTGCACTGTGAACGAGCTTCCAGAAAGTTGAGATATGGACAGGTAGCAGCCACGTAGAACACGTTGGAAAGCTGTGTAGGGCACAAGTTGAAACAGTCGTGTGTGAGAGCCTGATTCCAAAAGTTGCTTTGTGGGCTCTACGAGTAGTGTGCAAAGGGGCAGACCCGAGGCACAGCTACTCAAGAGGGCATCGCAGACGCAGCAAGCGACCAGGGCTCATAACCTGTTGTAATCCGTAGGGGCTGTCCTGCAGAGGACAGAAGCACCCGAGTACGGAGCGTGTAAGAAGACCAGTTCAAAGTACTGAAAGTACTGCTACTGGCTGATGGAAGAATAAGAAATCCTTGATTGAAAACCCCTGGGCTACGAAGGGTGCGAAATACCCATTATATACTACTGAGATCAGGTACGACAGGAGCGAGAACTATACGAGCGATGCGTGGCAGTGCTGAGTCCCGTAACCAGCTCACGTGGTTGGGCGATGCACAGAGTGGGAAAGGAGGTGCACGAAGGCCTATGTGCACCACCTATCACAACAGTTCTTATAAACTTTTCTTCTAGCCCGTCATCTGCTGTAAATCATGATGCAATCAAAATCAACTCAAGACTGGAAGCAAGAAAACGCCCAAACTTCTCGCAAATCAACCCATATTCATCACATACCGAAATTGGCCGACCTAAGCGAAAACCGCAACACTGCAGCTATGCTGCACCTTATGACGCAATTAATCTCGAAAAGCGTACGCCGCGAGAATCTCGAAGTTTAGACACGCATCGGAGTAAAGCTCAGAAGTCTTTAACATCAATCGCAGAAACGGAATGCTTGTGCGAGGCAAGGAAAATGCTCGTAGCAGTACACTTAATCCCCTCTGATTGTCCGCGCTACAGCAAGCACTTTTTGGCCTCTTGAACGGAGTATACGAGTTGATATCGGATGCTGTTGACGAGCTCCACAAGTTTCTCCAAAAAGTAAAGTCACAATTCACAATAATTGTGACGCAAAATTTACTTGGACGCACAAGCTTTTAGCGGATATAATATGAGTTCCGGCTTTTCAAATGTTTCGAAGGCACTCAGGGGTAATCAAGAACCTGGCTTTGAACTTTGGAGCCAATTCCCACAACACCAAGAAAAGATCCTGTTTCTCTTTCGATATCCTCTATTATTGATTTTTACAGCCACAAGGAAATGGAGCTGTTCAATGCGGTGATGTGGATTATTTCATAGCCAATGTTTGTGGTTTCCGAGTTATTCATATACTTCTTCAATACATAAAAATTACGCAAGGTGATCGAAGTCTCAGGGATGGGGAAAATTCCGTAAAGCTCACGCACCCATTCGATCGAACACCAAATCAAGTTACAACTTCGTCACAACAACGAGGGTTGATTGTAATCTTGGTGGGAATGTCTTTTTGATGATTTAAGAGCAGGGAGAAATACCTTGCCTGCCAAAACCTTCAACTAGCAACCACATTGGTCACAGTGGCACGTCCCGTGGCATTCAACACTATAGAAGCAGTCTAAATCGCGCTCGTCAGCAGTAGCGGTAATGCCTCCAATGCTGTGCTTCCCTTTATCCACATAATTGGATCCACCATTACCGCAATAACGCCAAATTTTAAGACCAAAAGTCCAGGTGTTGCCTTCTTGCGCAACAGACAGAATCAGATACTCGTTGTTTCCTGTCGCACACTCTCCAAGACTTGACCTCATGAACAGGGTAGCCTGGTCTTTATTGATAGCAGTGGCAAAAGTAATAGTCTGAATGCCTTTGCATTGGCGACATCCATATCTAGCTGACGTGACGCCGGCGTAAAGCGAAAGGAAAGCTAAGACAACTCTGAGAATGTGAAGCATCGTCGGAATCGTGGGTTTAGAAAGTTGGGTAAGAAATACCAACATTTAAATACGCCATGAGTCCATGTCGGCGTAAAATAACTTGTGCGCTCTCGGATGTTGTTTTACGGCTCACATCGCGGCCATCCTTTGTTCTGATTTCTCACTGTGGTAGTTACGCGCAACTTGTGTAGCTTTCCTCCTTGATTGGGGCATATAAGGGATATCGCGAAGCCATCACTCGATTGTTTCAACAATCGGCCATGTTAGTACTTGAGAATAGACTGGAGTCATCTCGAAATTTTGTTGCGACTCTTTACTCGAAAGTGTCATGGCTTTTCAAAATGCGCCCGATTAGCATCTGTTTTTGAATCCTGAAACGACGACACCTGCGTCAACCGCTCATTTTACGTCATAGCGTACTGAGCTCAAGTTCTTCTCCGATCCGAGGAAGAGCACGCACATCTAATACAACTAGTTGGTCGGTCATGTGGCAGTGAAGAGACAAAGCAATTTTTCTTCAAAATATCTCACCCGATGATAAAGAAGATGCGGAGCTAAAAATACACGGCCTCTGATAAATCGCCAAAGATTATATTCAGGGGCCACGAGATTTAAAGTGCAGACTATGTGAAGTGATAGCTTGGGAACACATGGTATCTTTGAAGCTTCCGAGGCTTTCCTTGGCACAAGTTCAAAACCTCACTCCAAGAGTCCTGCCAATGTGAATCGAGGCTATAGCAAAGGGCACTCTACTTTTGTGTGCAGGTGTCTTGTATATTGTCAAGGTGCCAAGGACTTATTCAGATAGCCTCATCGACAATCTTATTGATTGTTGGCTGTGTACCATCGACTGAGTCTGTTACGCCGTAATTCATAGTCGTTATGATCACTCTCGTAATAGGGAAGCGCTGAGCTTTGTGCTTTGCCATGTGAAACAAGACCACTTGTTGCAGACGGAATCGGCCTAGCTTATTTCCGTGTGTTCGAGATTTAGCTAGACACGTCGTCCAGGGGTGTGGCTCCGCCTTACACAACCGTGTCATAGAATTTGGAAATTGATTAAATTGTGTCGCTGTTGTCGCTCCGAAATGACCTTTCATTTCTGTCCATGTCAAAGGGAGGTTGATGGTGCGCGCTTGTATTTTTTGACCTCCCTCGTAAATACCGATCTCCGCGCTTGCTCGTTCGTAAATCTTGTTGGATTTTACAAAAAATGTATCTAGGTGCAAATCGATCACATTCTTGCCCAATCAGACCATGTTTTCCTAATTCGAAAGGATCAAGTTCTTTCCAAAGCCTGATGAGACGAATTCATCTGGAATTCTCTATCTGGGAGTCTGGAGTTCAGAATAGTCAATTCCTAGCCCACAAATTTAAAAGTACTGAGCTGTCCTATGACACTACGCTACACATGGTCTCAACAGTTCATTTACGTCGTACAGTGAAGCGGTATAACATGATAGCTAGGGAAGCATTAGTTCTCGAGAAACGGAACTTAGACGCTATGCCTCGCCAAAATTTCCACAGATGATCAAAGCGCCTCGTGTTATACCTCATTGGCTTGTTTTATTCCTCATCCGCGACGACTGTACCTTTGGAATTGATTACGGACATAACAAGAAAGTGGCTTCAAGACTATCTCTTGTCGAATCGATCACTCAAATCCGGTATTCGGTATATGATTGACGGCACCATTTAAACTGGTCCCATATTTGTTTGAATCTGGTGCTGGTACTGAAAGTTCCCAATTTCTAAGGTGAAACTTTGCTTGCTTTGATAAAAAGCTTGCACTCGGATTCACGAGGCGATGGACGGTTAATTATGTGTCTGGCCCCGCCTTCTATGATTGCGGAGTATAAGTAGAGTCACATTAGCGTTCACACGGCATTGAACTTTTTACTATCCAACGGCTTTTTGTCCATGCTGTGTTTGATGCAATCCTCAGCTTTCCCGCTACATTTCAAATTGCAAGAGCACATGCTTATGGCCGGTTGCTAGCGTTGATTGATCACATCCGTCAACCGTAAAAAGGGGTGAATGCTGAACGGAAAATACTGTGATGTAGGGGCGCGCCGATTGATAATTCTACAATCCTTGCGTGTCTTCAAATCCTATAGGTAGCGTTCAATGATTATCTGCTCATTCCGAAGTGGATGAGGTATTTTGGTAAATGACTTGTTACCCATACGCCATGTGGAAGATGTAACCTTACCATGAAATAAATTTTGTCCGGCTGGGAGCACGAAACCCCCAACGCGCGCGCACAGTTACAAGATTTCAGCGTGGTTCAAAAACGTATAAATTCTCAACAAGGGTCACCGGCGCTCTTGGTCCACTTTTCAGCTCATTTAGCTAATCTCGGTTTAGTGGTGCTATTTGCGGAAAGAGGGTTCCTGGGTATCCATGATGCGATATCGCGCAGACCTATAGTGGGCGTGGGGGCGTGGAGTAATCTCTGCAAGCAAACTGTTGAGCAGTAAAGAATTTGAGGCCTGTTAAAAAGTTCAATTACTTGAGTAACTTAGCCGTGTTTGGGCTCGAGCAGGCCAACCATTGACGCAGCGGAATACGTCGCGATGTGAACTCAGTTTTCATCTTAGTTCCATAATGTCAAAAGACGACTGCAGTGAAGCTTTCCAGAGAGTTGTTTTATCCACAGAAATCTTTAGCGCGGGCGATGATTATACGATGAAGATGTGGCATCCCGCTTTGATGAGCCTTGAGCGGAGGTACTGCTAGGAAAGACGAGCATAACACAAACTTTTTTGTCCACGAGGAAAACCAGAGACTTTTTTCATGTGACGATACCCGTCGATCAGCTGGCGAAGTAGCAAAGTGCGGGGCTGTATGTATGGATATGGCGTTCAAAAATACCATGTCCAGCTGGTCGAGGATGATATTTTAAACGTAGAGAAATTCGGGGCTTAATTCTCGTTGGCTTTTGAGTTCCATCTCCCACGCCTCGAGTTTAAAAAGCAGGGCGTAACTACTTGATGTGTAGGTACTGTTGATGATACACAGAGTGGTCTGAAAAATTGATGAGCCTCCAAAAGAGGCACGCCGAAATGGTGCATTGCAGTGCTATTGTCCCGTATGAGCACTAGAGACCTGTGTAAAATGCGCCTCCTTCAGTTCCAAGACGCCTAGTTGACATCAGGCTAATTTCTTCCTAGGCTTTGTGTCAAGTGGAGCAATACTGGGTGATATTCATGCCGTGAAGTTGAGCTGTAGACACTGAAGATTGAATGTGAGGTGGATTCTTTTCATTTCTGTATTATCGGTAGACTCCAGTCTTCGTCCGGCACGTTCTGGGAAGATAAATGACAAATGATTCACGACAATAGCTGCGGAATGTTCTTAGTCGTGATTCGTAGTCTATCATCCAATAATCGTTTGTCGCCAGCGGTGGGTAGGACTTTTTATTTGTCAAGCCTGTTGAAGTAAGTGAATCCATCAGCAATGTAACCGTTAATCAATAGTAGCTAAGCTGCCCAATCATTCTTGTTTGCCACATGAGGTGTATGCCAGTCTATGGCAGCGAATTAAGTCAATCTTACTCAGCGAAGTTAGCTCGACTCGACCACAATTGAGATAACCCTACCTTAGTCGACCAATCCTAAATCAGTTTGCCAACACGAGTTGAGGCAGTCAATTATAATTAACTTTGCAATCCAGTCACGCTACCACAGCTCATGTTGCTGAAGCTCAAGTAGTCACTTAACAACTGCGACATCTGGAGAACCGTAGCTGCCAGTTCCATTATAAATCGACCATCGCGTCGTGTATTTGCTAATCATGGTGTGTGATTAGCTGTGCCACAAAGGGGCCTCGATCTTGGCAAAGCTGTGCAATATTTAGGGGATCTGGCTGCAGCCTGAGGGTCAATGTCACGCATTAAGCGGATAATTAATATGTGGTGTTCACTTGGCATCAGGAACCGCCAGGTGGTCGGAACAAATGCCCGTTTGAAACGTGTTTAAAAAGAGTATTGTTCGGGGTAGCTTTTCACACTACAGTTACAATGCCGCGGCACCAGCACTCATCTAAAAGCACATTGCATTGTAGCATTCACCGGGGAAATAGGGGGTGGATTACCCAGCGCCGACCTCGGACGCTCTCCCGTGGATGAAATTGCTCGTGGATACAAGATGCAGCTTTCCGAGGTTCAGTTTTCTGTCAGCTCTATTATCTTTTCATACCAAAGACTCTGCCTGCTTATTGTTGAGAAGATATTCCTACATTCTGGTGCGTGAAAGGACCCGAAATCCGATCCAATCCAACACCTACCACCTATCATCACAACACACACTTTCACGATGCTGAAATTTCCAAGTCAGACACATCACCCTTTAGCAGACCGAGGTAGTTCCCAACAATACATCGTCTCAAGTGATGAGCCCCTTTCAAACGAATTCAAGATGAAATAAACTTTGGAGTCTAGAAAAGTGGAGGATGAACAACAAAAACTGGGACAACACAGTTGAAAAATCCCGATAACGCCACAAACACATTGAGGAGAATAGCCGGGGGTACTGTGATTAGAAAGCCACCGTAATTCCGAATCGGGCAATAACAGAACAGGACACTGGCACTATTTGTGACAATTGACGCCTACCAGGACAGATAAGCTACGGCGGCTGATTACGATGAACAAGTTGATAGCGGGGTTTCTCATGTATTTTAGGCAACAATAGCGGATGCGGGGGCCAGTAGGAGTGAAGAAAAAAGCTACACGTGTACGTATTATTCAATAATAGGCGAGGCTCGTATAGCAGATTGTGGTCGGGGAACAAATCCGGATCCCACCAGGTGATTACGCATCCCCCACGGCGGGGATCCGGATTCAGCGACACAGTCGTTTGAATCAAAGTACCTGTTACGCCACAACACAAAATAGCAGATACGAAACGGTTTCAAATCAGTACCCTCTAGGTCATATCCGCATTTCCCGGTTTCCCGCTAAAGTTGCCGCAATGCTCCCCGCTAATGTTACCGCAATGCCTCCCGCTATCGATGCCTCGCTCCCAATTTGAAAGTTGAGACGAACCCAGCGAACACGGTTCGGCTCGTACAACATTTGGGATGGTGAGCTTCACTACAGTTCGCCTCGAGTGGTCCAGAGACATTGGCATTCTATCAAGCACAATGCTCAGTGGCTCCAACGTGTCATGAGCGTTCATGCCGGTACCGGTAACGACATGGCGGCAACTCTGGGATGGGTTGTGGGTGCTCTAGATTTATTTTTCTTCCGGAGCAGAATTGTCTGTGTGGTACAATTGGAGATGCGCGTACTCTACGCAGGCTATTCTGCAATACTGGGTTCTTCTTGTTCTCTTTTTCCCGAGCCCGTATACACATGTCTCTGTGTTATCTCACAATAAGCCTCGCTCGTGACTGCGGTCTATTGACATGTGCACCAAGGCACCCCAGAGGGTCAATTTCGATGCTGCCGAGCAAGCGGGAAAATAAATTTTATATTTTTTCGGCGAGTCTACCTCTATTGTCCATTGCGACTCCTATTCGGGAAGCAGTCTCATATCAGGTGTAAGCCACCTTGGCCTAAACATGCATACACACAACTAGCTGTTCCGCCAATAGGCTGGAGGAGTCCTCGTGAATTTGCTATCCTTGAGGTCTCGAGAAACCAACTTATCTCGGTCGCTCCGTATGTGGACTACTCTGTAATTATTCGACGGCCGCAAACGTAAATCTTCATCGCGCAAACACATTGTTTGGACGTGAATAGCCAATTCTCTATGGCCTTCCTCAAGCCGAAAAATCTATAGAAAAAAGCAATATCGGCTTGAATCAATGTGGCCCCTGGCTCGCCCACCTCCATAGTGAGTCCTGACCTATAGAACTCCCGGATTGAGACCTCGACGCCACAAAAATTTCCATTTCATTTTCAACGCCTCGAACGGCCTTATTTGTAAAGAGAGACTCGCCATCTCCCCTCACCTCTTCTTCTTCCTCCGCATTTAATCTAGTTATCTGTCTTCTTTCTTCTTCGATCACCAAAAAGGCTCTTTCGATATTACACAACTCACGCAATTCGCACCAGGGCTAACCCTACTTTCGATATTTCATTACTAGCTTCTCATTCCAACCTCTTTCGCTGCAACTCTGATACCGTTGACCATTCTCAAATACCCCCATCAACTCTTTCTCGCTGACGTACCTTTTTTTTACTCGAAAGACCCCATCAATCATATTCGCAATGGAAGATTACTCTCGTGATTACTCCCGTGATTACCCACCTTACTGGTATGGTACTGCCCCTCACTACTACCCCCTGTACCACCAATATCCTCCTACCCCGATTCCCCTGCACATGGGACATGCCATGGTTCTGTCTGGCTTACAGAACTACCATGATAGCCCGGGCACTCCCCATCACCTTTGGAACTTTGAGTTTTTGAATGGAAGTCCCCTGTTGCCGCCGCAGAGAAACATGTCGAGTCTGGAATTCAACATTGTTCCGCAAGAAGCACCCCAATCGGAACCCACTTCACCGGGGAGATTCAACCGTGCCAGCTTTGATTCGTCCTTGCTCTCGCTGGCAGGCTGCGCGAAAACCATCATCTTGCGACACTTGGACCCGTCCATCATGATGTCCGATATTTTCTCCCACATCAACTTGGGCCCTATCGCCTCGTGCATCTTCCACCCGGAAACGGCAGAACTTGGCTACAATTCCTGTGTTATTTCGTTCTCGAGTCTGCATGCGTGCTACATGCTGTACGACAAACTCCGCCAGCCGGAGACTCTTGCCAAGCTCAAACTCAATCTTCGCCTGGAGGATTTGTCTGTGCAATTGGAAAACGATGGCCTGGTCGGGTCTGTCCCGTCCCGCTCAGATTCGCCCTTTGCTCATCATGTGCTTTTGAGCATCCGGTTCAAGTACTTGCCAGGAGCGGCTCAATCGAGTCTCCAACACTACCTTGAGCAATTTGGCTCTCTTGAAAGCCTCGTGGTGAAGCATGATGGCGATGACGGTGGCAATTCTGATGCACCCACCACTGGTGAGTCTCCTCTCGGATATCAGGACGCGGATGGTACTGCGAAAGCCGGAACAGCCTTGGTCGAATATACCTTGTTCAGATCAGCCGCAAAGGCTTTTGAGTGTCTCGACGCTCAGGCACTGACGCCGGATGCCAGTGTGGGGTTTACGGTGGACCGTGTAGAGTTTGCGCAGGATGATGACGACGCTCAAAACGATCAAGACTCGAGAGACTCGACCCTTGTGAATGAGTCAGAGAGTTCGAACTCTAAGCAAAAGTCTCTGCCTTCTTCGCGGATCCGTGTCATTTCTTCCGGCGCTGTCTCCCAAAAGTTACAGCAGCAACAACAGCAGTCCCCGCTGGTGGGCCGCAGACCCCCATTGCGTCCGCCGTCCGCTTTAGGGATGTACCAGAGCTACACTGTGGCGAGACCTGTCCCTTTTTCGCCCGTTTTCCACTCGCCGTATAGCCTCGCAAGCTCGCTGCCGAGCCACCTCTCCTTCTCTCCTCTCCAATCCAACTCGTTGAAGCCGTTCCAGAACTCGCCTCGCCTCAATCTGGTTCCCGTGCTGACACTGGTTCTGGCCCCGGTCCTGGCCCTCAACCTGGCTCTGGCCATGGACCAGCTGCTTCGCCCTTGCAACAGAACGGTGTGCCTTTCGAATATTCACCCCGCCACTACCGTTGAGGAAATCGCCAACAATATTCGCTCCGGAGGCTTGTTGGAATCCATTCGCATTTTGCCGGATAAAAAAATTAGCTTTGTCACCTTTGTTGACGCTCGCATTGCCCACGAGTTTGTTACTGATCTCCAAACAAACACAGATATGATTGTGCATGGTCAGACGCTTGTCGTCTCGTGGGCGAATATCCATAGCGGGCCAGTGTCTCGCAAGATACTCCGTGCAGTGGCCGCCGGGGCTTCGCGGAATGTCTACATTGGTTTGAAAAGCGCGAAAAGCGCGGGTGAAAGTGCCCCGCGACACCGCCCGAAATTGCCAAGCGGCACAGACTTGCGTCAGGACTTTGCCTTGTTTGGGGAGATGGAGCAGATTAACTTTCATCAAAGCAAGGACTGTGGGTTTGTCAACTTTTTAAACATCTCGCTGGCCATCAACTTGGTGGAGCTTTTTGAAATGGAAAGGACGTACGCCGTGTCGATTTTGGCAGTCAAGATGGATGGTGATGCTCAAAAGGCATGTGACTACTATGACCGCTACTCCCAGTTCAAAATCAGCTATGCCAAGGACCGGTGCGCAAACTTGCCAAAGTTTACCTACCGCAAGGGATCTTCCATGGCGCAGCAGATTTATCATCCGGCTTTCTCCTCATCTTGTTCAGCATCAATCTCTAACAGCGGACAGCACCCCTTACTGAGCCAACAGTCATTGAGCAACAAGTCTGACGGCTCAGTGTCGTCATTTGCGCAGGACGCCGTCAATGACGAGGCGGCAATGGTTTTCGGTATCATTAACAGCAGCAAGACATCACGTTCTGCCAGTGTTGTATCGCTTACCAAGGACGACAACCCAGGCGGGAGCGACTTTGATGGAAGCGGTGACGATGATGATGAGAATATTAGTTTGGAAGAAGGCGACCACTCAAGGACCTCCATGTCATTTGCAGAGGCGGCGTCCAGATCTTTGAAACGTAAAAACGTTCGAAAGCTAAAGACCAAGGTGGATCCGAAGCTGCTGCAAGAACTTCCGATCAACAATCGCCTGGATCTCGATAACCTGGATTCGACCAGTTGCTCCCGCTCTCGCTCCAAATTGAGCGATAGTAGTGAGTCTAAGGCTAATGGCAGACGCGTAAGACCTCTGTCTAAGGATCGTCATGATAACTCAGAATTAAGCATTCGCACCACATTAAGCTTTGGGTCAGAGACAGATGTGGGACGGATCGATGCCCTGATGGTGGCACCACAGAGACCACGTGGGAAACAAAAGAGCGTCGCAGTGTCCAGAAGAGAGCAGGAGCGTACCAAGGGCAGTGTCAGTGGCCGCCATGATCTTTCTAAGGACCATGAGCTCGGTAGCCAAAGCCTGTCTTCAAGCCCTCAAGGTAACATGATGCGTGGCATCCCGTGCGTTTCGTCTGTCCCCACACTCACTGGGTGGTGAGTTGAATGTGGCATGACGCAAACCGCTGTAGAGATCAATACGATCTATCAAGATCCGGTATTTGTATACTTCGTATTCTATAACATGCTTATTCGCTGTTTAGATATATATGGCGAGCTGCTGTGTCTTTCTTGGCCAATACTTTAAAATGCATTCCAGTTGTAGCAAAGCGTTTAATGCCATTCCATTACGCGCGTTAACTCAATTCATCATTCAGCGCTTAACGCTTTATGTTTACTAATAATTTGTGCCTTAGAAATTGCAATAACTCACTAAAACTTACTCTGCCATACGAAACTTGATTCGTCTCGCACTTTGGAAGACTTCGCGCTTATCATAGCGTTTCATGTTTATTATACAAGGACACATCACGAAATTAAATCCAATAAAGTCAATTCCAGCTCATTTTTGTCTTTGGTTTTAATTTTCAAGTCTTCATGATCATCGATCCATACGTTCCCAAGACGGCGCCAGCCATCGACAATACAATAGCAATCGTTAAAAGAACGTTGCGTGCAGCGCTGATCTCGTGGGCAAAAAAATGCTTATAGAATAAGAGGGGAAGGGTGAGGCAAATTGTGAAGCAAATCGCACTTCCGAGAAATGATATCACTCGTCCAAAGGATGTGAACAAGAGAGATAAGGATAGCAAGCTCGCAAAGAATACTATTCGTGCGAGTATGCGCTTTGCAAGAAAACTATGCGCAGAATTATTTGTCGCCGAGATCGAAAGTACAGACTCGAATAGCGATATCATAGGCCTGGTAACGAGAGGGAGCTTCGAAAGTGGTAATAGACCCAAGAGAACGCAAAACAGAGGCGCAGTCCAAGATGGATATTTATTATTGTTCATGATGTTCTTCAAAATCGAGTCTTGGCACGCAACACCATACATCAAAAAGCCCACGGAGGCGATGGCATAATCAAAAATAAATGTTATGGAAAAGGAGGCATTGACACTGCGGCCAAACTTTTCCGGGTGCTTCATATCAAGATAAAACTCTGGGAACACAGGATGGCCTCCCCAAGGCGACATAAAGATTCCCAACGCCATCATAAAGTTGTTGATATTTTTGGGCCATAAATTGGTGACTGCAGGGGAAAATAGAGACCCTGGTGAGCTTCCTATAGAGAGGCCGCATATTATAATTAATCCAATGGTACCGAATGTGCAAAATACACCAATCAAACTGGAAAACGACAAAATCGATAGCGGTAGGAACGACAAGAGGAAAACGATTCCCACAATGATGAATTTCAACACTTGTTTGCCGATATGGGGAAGTAGTGCGCTAAAGAAATCACTAAATAACAAAATCAAGCCCAATGAGGCGCCCGTCAAGTCCAAGCAAAACATTGCTGAGACGAGAAACAGAGAAGACGGGGATCCATACAGTGAGACGATATCAGCGAAGCACTTGAGCTCAGGATGTTGCTTCATGATCCTTCCCAAAATCTTCGCAGTCTTGCTAGTAGATAAGGCGCACAATGCCATTAAAGCTGTTCCGGGAATCCAGCCCATTAGCGTAAGTCCAAATGGTAGAGACATCATTCCAATCCCCATCAAGGTATTTATAGAGTTGAACGCGGTCTGCGCCGAGGTTGACTTTCCCGTGACAATTTCAATGTCATTCTGCTCAGCACTGGTCAATGAATCAATGGTTTCATCACTTATCGCATAAATTAATGGAGTGTGTTCATCGACGTTTATTTTGGGTACACGTGAACTATATTCCCTACCGACCCTAGTGAACGGCTCGATACTTTCATTTCCCTCTTCCAACTGCAGCTGGCTCAAAGAAGAGCTCGGTGATACGTACCGCGCATTGTTCGGAGGCAAGTTCAAGACAGAGTCCAGGTCCGAATGTATCTCTAAAAGACTGCTACCCTGGAAACTCTGTGCTCGTTGGTAGGAAGAGGAAAACTGCAGGATAGAATTTTTACCGCCAAAATCAAGAAACGATGCTCTTCTTGACTTTTGTTCGCCGCTTCTTATCAGAGCCGAGTCATTATTCGGCATTACAATCTCGACCTTCCTTCCTTGGAGAAGCCAAGACAAAAAATTAAGCCCCTATCGAGTCCGAGACCGAGAATTGCGCTGCACGTGATACAATACAGTTCAGCCCAAGGCTAGAGCTAGCCGGTTTGGCAATTGACTGGTTTCGATTTGCGGCTTCATTGAATTGTTTCACCCGTGGATCGCTCTCAAGAGCTTATATTTGCAGTGTCTCCCGTTTGCTGTTCTTTTTCTGAAACGTACATTCTTACGTCCCCCATAAACTGACAATTTTATGTTATCATACGATTTGTATAAGGAGTCACTCGACTCGTTTCCTGAACCCCGCTTACTGTGTATAGGCAATCACCCGACTCAATTATTGAGCCCCGCTTACTTTGTACAGAGCTGTTCACATACTCGAAAAAGTGCTAAAAATCTGGACCACATTCACATTTCCCTTTTGCTGAACACAGATTTTTCCCGCAGGAATACGCATGTATTGGCTTGAGTGCCTGCGTATTTGCCGCGACTAATTTTTTTGAGTGTCTTCAAAGAGTGAATGAATTCTGTAAATTGACTGTCTTAATAACAGCCTCCACCTCAGACTGAAAAACTTTGCGTATATAGTTAGTGCTGAGAATTATAGGGTCCGCGGCGCACCCTTTTTTCGCCAGACCCAGCCAGAAGTAGAATTTGCAGCCGTAGGTGCGTATTTTCTTGAGCCATTCTACTTTGCTAGATGATTCTCATTCTCCGCCAGTTCCAGGCCCAGGCTACTCAAGAGTGAGCGAAACGGAATGACTGTTATCGCCAATGCCACGCGCTTGACCCCAAAAAAAGCAACTTTCATGGCCTTGGGTCTTCTCCGCGTATGCCGTAAATGCCGTCATCAATCCCTATATTTTCCATATTCTTCGTTGAACCCAGAAAATAATAAAATGACAGTAGTTGAGCTCGTTTGCAACATTTTTCATTGCATGTAACCCAGCCTTATCATCATTCACTCCTTTTTTTGCAATCACATCCCAAACTCTTGAGCACTTCAAACACCACTCACTTTGATCGCACCGCCAAAATTCTCTCTTTGACGGGCACCATAATCCAGTGAAACATTTAGCATACATTGTTGATCCTGTCTGTGATGAGCGAGCGCCAAGTAGTTCCACATGCAGAGTTCCCTTTGGGGAATACCATGGGCGAACAGAGCTTGGATCCTGAAAAGATCACAATCAAAAGCGGCGAGCAGTGGTTTTGCAGCTCTGACACAAGACATCTGTCCTTCTACTTCCAGGGACATCTGTCACGCCCAAAAGCTCTTTCGCTTGGAAGTGCCCTCAATGTTTCGCCTCCAAATTTCAGTCCGATGCAGCTGTTTGATAATTTTGGCGACAGTGCGAGCTCGTTTGTGCAATCAGCAGTAGACCCTTCCACCGCTGATAGCAGCTTCTTCTTTGAAAACGCTGCCACTAGTCTCGCGCCGAGCTATGATCCTCAGAACTTTACCTTGGCTAGCAACAGTACTGAAGCCTACTCAGAGTTTCCGATGCAGGCACATCGCTCGCATCGTATGCTGTTTCAAAAGCAACTGCGACTGCATCTGGTGACGCTGGCGTCTTCAGCCTCGCGCCTATTGATTCAGAATCTAGCTCAGCAAGAAACAAAGTCCGCTGAAGACGATCAGCTGCCAGTTCGATCAGGGGTCGGAATGGAAATAACTGGGCAGACCCAAGACTCCACCTGGATATTGCAACTTGCTTTGCAACAGCAACAAAGGGGCTTAATCGAGCCTCCTGTGGTAGAGCCGCCAGAGACGCCACGAAACTTGAACACTCATAAAGAGACTGACTCTCCCACGAGCAGCCCTGGTGGCACCATCAACGGCCAATCAAGAAATTCTTCAACCTCTAGCGCTTCCACAGGAGCTTATCCTCACGTTGTCAAGCCAAAAATTGCCACCACGTTTTGGGAAGATGAAAACACTGTATGCTACCAGGTTCGAGCACGAGGCGTATTGGTCTCCCGGCGTGAAGACACTGATTACGTGAATGGCACCAAGCTTTTGAACGTAATCGGCATGACAAGAGGAAAGCGCGACGGCATGCTCAAGACTGAAAAGACCCGTCAAGTTGTCAAGGTCGGCTCCATGAACTTGAAAGGAGTTTGGATTCCCTTTGATCGTGCGGCCGAGATTGCTCGGAACGAGGGCGTTTCTGACATTTTGCATCCATTATTTATTCGTGATTTGAAATCATACTACAACACCAAGGGGTACAAACTCCGAACATCACCAACAACTGGGGGTGAAGCGGGTATAGGAGACACTTCACCCACTATAGTCGAGCCTGGCACACCAGTAGTGGCGGCGAATTATGAGATTCTGCCGCTGGATACAATCACACAGCTTTCGAACGAGTTGACGGGATACGAGGGACTTGAAGTGCTGAACACTGACTTTTCAATGATGCGGTGCGATTTGCTCGAGCCACAGCCTGCATTAATGGACATGAAGGAGAACTTTCGCTTATCGTATTATACTCCGGCCCAAATCCAATCAAGCGAGGATGCGGCACAATAGTGGCAGCCCGATTTGGTAACGTAAAACAGCATATTCTTATTACACAATTTGACTTTTCATCATCAAAATTCGCTTCATCTGATCTTAAGGCTTTCGGATAATACAGTAGTGGATGACATCATTTCTCGTTTTGTTTCAAGTAAAGTTATCGCCGATCAGCTCTTAGCATGAAGTCATTGAACTATCGCACAATGTCATGCGATCGAATCTTGCGGTGATCCGGTCTATGGAACTACGCTAAAATTTTTTTGCCCGCCATTTCTCGCGGCACACGACCAGGTCCAGTTGGGTCAACCAGTGTGAATCCAACCACTCATGCTTGCTTTCCACTCAAACTCTCTCGTTCTAGTCGAATGGCTCACCTGCATCAACTAATGTTCCACGAAGCTTTTGTTGGCTCTCGATCGTCTCGTATAATCCCTTGAATGTGCCCTTCCCAAATCCATCGTGGTGTCTTCGTTGAATTATCTCCAAAAACAACGTGGGCCGGTCATGCAAAGGCCTTGTGAATATCTGCAAAATGTAGTTGCATAGTGAAGTCTTGGCTTTTCTAGTGCTGGCATCGTAATCTGCCAATATGCCATACTCTTCAAGCTCAGAGATATTTTCCTTCAAGCTGACGCTGTCTTTGAATAGGCGTTTCCTCAAGGTATCATAGTAGCTGGGTGGTGCAGGGTTGAACTCGACGCCTCGTGCTTTGAGGGCTCTTACTGTGCTGATAATATCACGCGACCGCAATGCAATGTGCTGCACACCTGGACCCCCATTAAAGTGATTGAATTCTTCGATTTGGCCCCGCTTCTTGGATAAGACGGGCTCGTTTATCGGCATCTTGATTCTACCATTTGACAGCGCCATCACTACCGAGCGTAATGCAGACTCGCCTGTAAACACCATAGTTTCGTCTACCGACCAGTACTTGCGAAATCCAAAGGTATTGGCGTAAAAGCGGGCTTGATCCATCATTTGGTTCCAGGAGTAGTTCTCAACGCAGTGATCAATGCATTCCAAACAAATCTTCTCTGCATAAGCCTGCTCTAGTGGCAGTACTATCGGCGTTACCGGAGTAGAATACCCTGGCATGTATGGCCCATCATAATCAATGACTTCAACAAAAGTATGAAGGATATCGGTGTTCGGAACGATAACAATCGCAGTTTTCATGGATCCATTGGCATCCGTTTCAGTGCGAGGGGCTCTCACAGTGCCTGCCCCTCTCGAAGTAGCCCTGTTAAATACGCGTGTGGCATCATGCACTCGGAAACTAACGTCGATTACCCCCTCCCCGTGCCTCTTCAAGTATCGTTGTATCGTTGCGCACTCTAAAAGATCATTGTAGATCTTCTCGGAGCACTGCATCATGGTCTCTGTCAAAGCCTGATAGTTGCTTTTGAAATGACGAAAATCCTTGGAGTTCATACTTTTACGCAAAACTTTTGCTGCAAGCTGACCATAGTCGCTTAAGGGCCGTGAATTGTCACATAGAACATTCTTTAAATGCTCTTTGAGGGTACTGCTCAACAATTGCTCCGCTTGCTGGTTGCTGGCAATTATGCAAGCCTGTAACTCTTGAGGATTATGGTTTAAAGTGGGTAGATTATGCGGAGAATCCTCCTCCACTGTTTCCAACGTACTCACAAACTCAAAGGTTACGTTCCCATTACACACCACATGTGATGCCACAAGCCGAGAGTTATTTTCAAGACTTTTAAACGCCACCTCTTCGAATCCCAATGCCATACAAAAGTAGCGCGCGGTTTGTTTAGCATTGGAGGTGCATAGCTTTAATGCGAAGTAGTCTTCGAACCCATCGATTGCGCCTCTGCTTTTTCCGACATTTCCGGACAAGAGTTCTTCAACGGTATGATCTTTCAAGGGATCGCCTCCGGCGTCTGGAAAGAAGGCGAGCTCCGCCATGGGCACCTCGGTGGATGGCGACATGTCTGGTACCGCACCAAGGATAAGAAGAGGGTGGCTACTGAATAAATATACCTATTCTTGATTTTTCAACTTCTGGCCGAGGGAGGATATTGCAGCACAGCAATGGCTGCCCTGCAGTATAGAATTTTGATCTGCCTGAGAGCCCCAAAACTTGCCCCACAAATTTAACAGATCGGCGATCGTGAAACCTTATAAGCCGACCAACGTGCAGATAAGGTTGGATTGAAGTAGCGTTTCTTCATTTATAGTGCAGATAAGAATGCCTTTAATAGGTAAATGCTAAATTATCGGGCCTAAGCGGTATTTTCCTTACAGCGTCAACTTTTTGCAGCCAAACCGGAAACATACTATTCCTCTCTCCTTACATTGGCCAAATCCACTCGACATTACGGAGCTTCTTTGCAAGTTGATGAAGACTCCGTCTCCTCTTCCACTGCCTCTACATCAACCCTATTTTTGATGTGAGCCAATTTCATCTTGTTGTCCGCACCGAAGACCCAAAACGGGTGGAAGGGAACAAACAACAAGCACGTCATGGCAATCAAAAAGGCATCCAAGATCATAAGGTAGACTTCGTGTTTAATCAAGTATCCCAGAAACCCCTGTGCCAATTCGACAATACGGTAAACCGAACGAACGTAGACAAACAAGACTGAAATAGTTATCACAAGCGGGAACCAATCGAACAAGGGACGAGAACGAATATCCGCGTACTTTGCATTGTAGCACGACTCGAGGCTAGTTTTTCGATAGTCTCGAATCAGTTTACGATTGAACAAGAGCCTGAGGAAGTTTTTGAAAGAGCGTTTGGAGTAGGGTGAAGCCTCAATGTTCTTGGCCGGCTTGAAGTATATGCGATTCAAAAACTCAAACCAAAAGAAGAGAAAAACTGTCATCGCGGCCACTTGGAATGCTATACCAGCAGTCATGGCATTTGTTCCTGGTTTGGGGTCTGTGTTTATTTGCGTAGCGATTGACGATGCAGCGCCGCCTCCCGATTGAATCAAGAGCGAAATCACATCAGAGGTGACGAAAAGGTAAGAGTACCACAATGGCTTGAGCACTGAATATTCACGACCATGAACGACGACTAGTTGGGCAAATAAAAAGTAGATTCCTCCCATCAAAAACGCTGGAGAAATAGTGAGTCCAATGTATTGCATCAAGTAATAGTTGAGGTTGCTCGTATCTCCGTACGCCAATATTCGGCCTAGCCATCCGATAAATTGCAACAACTCGCCCGCGAAGAATGTAATATTGAACCAATGGTAACGCGACTTTACGATCATTGCGGTGGTGTATACGAAGCACAAGGTGAAAATGACAAAGAAGATGACATTGGGGGCGAGGTTCAAGTCTGTCCCATACAAGTTCCGTTCGTCTTTCAAGTATTGCAAGTTTAAGGACGCCATCCGGATTGCCTGGTATGCCGTCTCTTTTACGCCGGGATCGGTGGCGGTAGCATGGACCTGTTCTGCGCTAATAACTGTGAGAGACGCCTGTGCTCCACGAGCTACTTGAGATAAGGATTTCAAATTGCCCAACCCCGTCTCAGTGGCAGCGCTGGACAATGCGGCCGTGAGTGAAGCCTCTAGCCGCAGGACATGCTGTGACGGGATAGATTTAATATCTATGGAGGTTGGAATTATAAATGGCGCCCAAGTCAGAGATTCCAGAAGCTCCAAGGTCAGAGTCATTGAAAGTAGAGAACTGAAACCACGACTTCCGAGAAACGGGACAGCCGCATTTTATATATGTGGTATGCAAGTATTTGAATCTCAGCCGAAAATTAAGATACCCGGCGAAGTAAATGACATATCTCCTACAAATATCAGGACATTAGGTGACCGTTGATTGGAAAAACGCACGTCACCAATTTTAGGCGGCGCCTCGTACCGGATTAGCAAGCATCAACAAAAGTCGGAATTTTCGGCTCGAAAATTGGTTTTTTCGGCTCGGTTCGGACTTCGGGTACATTTTTTCCGGCTTTAGACAGCCGCTCACAAACAGTGAGGGTTTAGTGAGGGTTCATTGCGGGCGTACTATTAATTCCAGAGTAGAAGTACTCTCAAGGCCCGCTTCAAATCAATCTTAGATAACCCAAAGTTGGGTTTATTTACGGTCTAGCAATTCCGCGTCAACTGGCCCTCTTCTCCTCACTGACACAGCATCGTACTCGAGTAAGTGGCAAATAGTACACGCTTCGTGTCAGGAACTGGTATTATTTGACTTCTGCAAAGTAACGCCCTGCATCAGCTATAACCTCCACAGTGTGCTTGGCCGGGTCTAGCCTATCAAATGTTCCAGGACAAGTTATTATGTTTATCTAAAATTAGAACTTTGCAACTCTACGTGGCTGCAAAGGATGAAAGCCCGACCTTGGAGGCTGATCCGAGAAATATTCAATGAATGTAAATAACAATATGCATCGAGTATCAATACTCTTTCGAGTTGGTGTAAGACTCCAGTTCTTCCTGAACCGATGGCTGCTCGTCTTCCTTCTTTTTGATCTGCTTCAATTTGATCTTGTTCTCGGCACCAAAAACCCAAACCGGATGGAATGGAATGAATAAGAGAGACACCTCCGCAATCATTAGCGCGTCGAATATCAAAAGGTAGAACTCGTGTGTAATCAAGTACCCTTCGAACCCCTGCGACAACTCCACAATACGGTAAAGAGATCTCACATAGATCAAAATCACAGAAATTGTCATCACAAGCGGGAAGTAGTTGAACAACGTGCGCGCTCGAATATCGGCAAACTTTGGGTTGTAGCGTGACTCAAGTCCAGTTCTTCTGTACTCTTGAATCAGCTTCAAGTTGAGCAAAAATCTGAAGAAGTTGAGAATCAGCGGCTTAGCATAGGGAGACGCATAAATAGTGCCACGCTGGTTCGGCTTGAAGTAGATTCGGTACAAAAACAAGAACCAGAAGCCGAGGAACACCGTTATCGACGCAACTTGGATCCCTATTCCTGCCGTCATTATATATGTTCCCGGCTTGAGACTCGTGTCATTGTTGGTAGCGATGGCAGAGACGGCTCCACCTGCAGACTGGACGAAGAAAGATACAATGTCGAACGCTAGGAAGATATAGGCGTACCACAACGGACTGAGCTGAGAAAATTCACGGCCGTATATCACTGCTAGCTGGGCAAACAAAAAGTATATCCCTCCCAATAGGAACGTCGGGGAAATGGTCAATCCGAAATACTGCATCATGAAGTACATGAGTTTTGTATTGTCCTTGAACGATAAGACACGGCCAGCCCATGCCACGACTTGCAACATCATGCACTGGAAAAATGTAAAGTTGTACCAGTGGTAGCGAGACTTGACCAACATCCCAAGCACGTAGAGGAGGCACACCGTAAAAACACCAAGGTAAGCATAGTTCGCAGCATGATTCAAATCGTACTTGTACAAGTTCCTGTCAAACGCCAAATACTGCAAGTTCATGGATGCATCGTAGATCACCAGAGAAGCGGAGGCTGCCACGCCTGAATCTGTAGCGGTGGCCAATACTTGCTCGGCGCTTATGACCGTGAGTGATGCTTCTGCTCCCCGTACTATCTGAGACAAGGAACGCAACTTTGCCTTACCAGTTTCAGTCGCCAAACTCGACAAAGCGGCAGTAAGGGTGGATTCCAACTTGGGAATCAAGCTCGAGTCAATCGTGCGGATTGTGACTGACGTCGGAGTCGATGTGGGTATCCATGATGAAACTGAGTAGGACATGTCGCGCTATCAGATACTGTTCCAATGTTCAGGTCTCAAATTGTAGTAAAGGGGAGATGGCTCTTGCGATATATATACGCAACAAGTCTGCCTTTTGAGATTCTGCGCCCCATTCGAAGACATGCAAAGCCGTCACGCACGCGGCACCGCGGGCTCTGCTCCACCGGGCTTTGTGTAGGATCTCGGCACCGGAACAATAAAAAACGATCTTGATGCAGCCGTGCCAAGTCAGAAAAGTCACTTCAAGAGAACCTGACTGTGGTTGTTCAAAAAGCAATTCTGATATGTAGGCTGTGAAGTGATTTTCAGGGTTCGGGATAATATGTGCCCTGAAAGTCTTTGTTGTCAAGATACAATCGCAAGGGGACGCATTTATATGTCTTACTCCGACCCATCTTTGAGAAATGTGTGCCATTGGCAGAATCATCGAGAGATCTCCTTCGACTCTGTAGAACATAATTTATTCGCAGTCGCGGCTCATGCCCTGGCTTCGTTAATGGGTCGAATGTCATTTCTTTTGGCGGTTGCGCGGCGGGCGATTCCCTTATTTGGACAGACGTGTATGACGTATTTTCGTGCCCTTTCCGCAAACGGTATTCCCTCAGGGCTGAGTTGGCAAAGTTTCCGTTGACGTATGTATCCCAGGGACTGCGGTTGTTCTTGGCGCGTTACCCCAGTAAGCTGCAGCACCCTCTGCGCCTCAGATGGCTTGATGTGGTAGGATCCGTAAAATTGGGCCAAAATCTACGTGTTTCTCTCAGAGGCCCTGTGTTTTTTCCATACACACCAGTAAAGCTGCCAAGCCCAAGTAATGTTGTGGCGCAGTGAGCTGTAGTAGGTGTGGATCAGCGGCCGTATATAGGTGATCGCGCCATATGACAGCAGTCTTCAACGGTACAGCCGTTTTGGGAGACATCGCAGCTACAAGAAAAGATCGCATCATGTCCAGCTATCGTCACACGGATAGCCGAAGTTCACTTCCTGTTCCCACTTCAAAGCCCGTTTACTCGAGGATGCAGAATCGCGATTACGCGAACAATTTCTGTTCGTAAATTGTACAGAAAAAAAAATTCAAAGCTAAACTCCGTTGGTGCAATCTTAATCTCCGTCCGTTCTACGCTGCGCCTCTGCATACGACACAATCAAAGTTTGGCAATTTCTGCTTCTTCCGGATCGCTTACACACGGATCCGGATGACACCCGAACATCCGGTGGACCACTTTCGCACGTTCTTGTAGCATAATAGTGGCACACAAGGCTATTGTCTCCCATCCCTTGCACTACTATTTGTGATTTGGCGTCGGGGCGCATCACGACTACTACCCCGAAGAAATGCTTGTAGAATTTCTGTCATGGTAGCCCCGATCGCACGAAATTGTGATGACACAGACCTCTAGACAGGTGATATGCTGCAAACTCGGCTGCAAATTTGGCTGCAAATTTGGCTGCGAAAAATTCCTGGGGCAGATCATATTTCTCATCTCTTCTCACCCCACAACTCATGAATCAGATTGCTTCCATAGTCTCGAAGCGCATAAAAGAAGCGGATGAAAAGCTAAAAATGGGCAGCGAGGGTCTCGACTGGTTAAACTTGAAGCGGGCCCCGCAAATTTTGAAAAAGAAGGTGAACATTGGGTACCATACCCACGACACGGAGTTTGACGACCTCAAAACCAAGTTCAATCTCTCAGAGCACGTACTAATGGATATTCTCAAATACACAAAGATGTTCACTGCCGCCATCACTGATATTCTGGGCACCTGCGCCCTGGCAGCTACAAACCTGACCTTGCTTTTTGAGGCGCGCGGCGATGAACTTAAACCTACAGGCGCGTTGATTGTCGGAGCTCTTTCGACCACCATTTTCAGTGACGCAAGTGACAGCGTGACAGATCTTTTGAACGACTTCAATATCGTGGTCGAGACAAGAGTGGCTCAAGCATTGAAGCCAATCAAGGCCATCCTGAAACAAATACGCGCGCGCGAAGGCGCCATGCTTGATTACGATCTGGCATGTAACGGTAGACAAAGCCTCGTGGCCAAGAAAACAGCAGCGGAATTGAATTCAAAACAGACTCACTCGTTGTTCAATCTTGAACGCAAAATCGCCGAGTTCAAAATGGTCTACACCAGTTTGAACGATACGTTAAAGCTGCAGCTACCCGCGTATCTCGCCCTTCACCTGTCGTTTTTGGGTGATCTTCAAACCATAATGACGGGATACGTGTCTGCAATCATATCGCGCATCAAAGTTATTCACGATCCTCTTGATGTTCTCGCCGGCAACGTGCTGCATGTCCCCAGTAGCGAGTTTCGCGGCCAGCTTTTGCGCGGAGCCGAGGACTTGGCGACAAAATGTGCGCAAGATTTTGCAAACTTTTGTATCTTTAGCAAAAGTGAGACCATTGAACATTATCCACTGCCCTTGAGCGAACCCAAATTTTTGTCGGCTCCGGATATCAGATACTGTCGCGCGCTATTCAACTTTGCCGCTCGCCAGAATGGCGACTTGTCATTTGTCAAAAATGACTTGATCACCGTGCTTTCTAGCGATGGAAATTGGTGGAAGGGCGAATTAAAGGATCGGATCGGCATCTTCCCGGCAAATTATGTCACTACCGAAGTTAAAGAACCCGTCGTTTAGAATTTTTTTAGTATCGTTGCACGCGATGGTAAATTTAATTGACTTTTTTATATAATTGAGGGGGCCTGGTAGAACTCTACCTGTTGAAGTATCCGTTGCCTGATGATATCTGGCATTTCTTTTCCTATTCTTCCATATTTCGAGGTATTTACAGTTTCTTTAAGCGCTCGCAAACTCTCGTGGACAGAAAATTGGGGATAACTGACTCAAGACGGTGCTACAATTGGTATATATGATGCTGATAATGGAGGACACGAAGATATTCTAAGCGGCGATATTCGTCTGGAGATTATCCTCAGTTTCATATTCAATTTCGACTCTCGGTCTCTTTCTCTTTCTCAGTTTGTTTGCTTCAGCGGCCCGAGTCTTGTTGTCATCCTCTTCTTCATCGTCATTCGACTCATCGTGAGACTCGTCGGAAGAGTCTCCAAGCCATCTCTCCAAATCCTCCATATCAACAAGTTCGTCTTCTCCGTCATCTTCAACATACTGCACTTCACCAACATCACTTTCGTCTTCCTCGCCACTCTCCAATAACACGTCGTCATCTTCATCAAATTCTTCTTCTTCGTCTTCGTGCTGCTCGTCGACTTTACCCAATACTTTCTTCCAGATGCTTTCATCGACGTTCAAGGGCTTATCACCATAAGCACCGCTCTTTAAGCGATCCAACAATTCACGCTCGATCGCCTTCTCAATTTTTGCGGCCGCAAGCGCTTTCCGCTCTCGGGTCTGCTCCCTCCTCTTGATTTTTGGTTTGGTGCCAACAAGGTGTCTATCGTCTTCGTGAAGCGCCAAGCGCCTCTCGGTGATGGCGACCTGAGTCAAGCGCGTCAATCTCTGTTTACACTTGTGAATGAGAAATTTTTGCCAGTACTGCAAGTTTTCGTCGATCTGTTCCAATGCCTTGGCATAGTTGCGGGATAGTTTCACTCTTTCCCATAGTTTGGACGGCATGTGCGCTCTCTCGGCCGTTTTCATGTACAAGAACAATTGGCCTCCTATGTTCTTGACGGTTGCGTATCTCGCGTTCGCAAGCGGGCACGATTGACGAGAGCACAATCCGGAGACGTTGTATTCATTGCGGCAAAAGTTCTGGTTCTTGTCTGTCTTGATTTTGAAGGCACAGAACTGCTGGTTGACTACCTGCCAAATGACCTCATCGGACATGATGTGATGTGAAGTGGATGTTGCGGGGTATTCTGGTCGCTTGAGGAACTAAGGGCAGTCAAGTATCGCTCTCAAGTGGCTCAAGATCCGTCCAGAGCCAAAAGTTATAGGAGAAGATCAAAATTCCTTGAGATTTGATGCAAAATCTTTTTCGAGATGACCCCTCCACAAAAAAATGTCGCGATGAGCATTGCTTATGTAACGAGACGAATCGGACAAGGTCCTTTTGGAATAACTATGATACTACTAATCAATGTCGATAAAGTGCTTCAGCATCACTAGTAACTTGAGATAGTCATCTAGTTGTGTAATCTCTTTTCGTAAGAGTGTAAGCCATGCACGCCCCCTTCGAATTGGGCCGATGCGGTTCTGAACTCGAACCGAATCTCTCCACTGTCGACTTTGTTTCTCAACAAGGACAAGGAGTCCACTCCAATGTCTTGCATCGAATGTTGCAAGCCGTTAAATAAGTAAGGGACGAACTTGGTGATCGAACCCTTGTCGACGACAGAGCCGGAAACGCCCTGAGCCACCAACACCTTGTCTGCTTCAGAAAAGTATCGCGAGGTCGAGGCGTTGGCGTTGGTCTTGGTCTGCTGCATGGCATCGATAGAGCCCATACCTCTGTAGGACTTCAATCGCTTGCCTTCGTTGTAAAAGTATTCACCGGGAGTCTCGGAAGTCCCTGCCAACAAGCCGCCCATCATGACCGTTGATGCGCCCAACGCCAATGCCTTGGTGATGTGTCCAATGTTGCCGATACCGCCATCGGCCATGCACGGCACGCCAAACTGGTTGGCGAATTCGGTAACACCGTACACCGCGGTACCCTGCGGTCTCCCGCAAGCCATGACCTCTTGGGTGATGCAGATGGACCCTGACCCCATGCCGATTCTCAATCCGTCGGCGCCGGCCTCGATCAAAAGGGCCGCTTGCTCTCTAGTGACGACGTTCCCGGCGATCACTTCCAATTGCGGGTACTTTTCCTTGATCCACTTGATCATTTTCAACTGGAAGACCGAGGATCCGTTCGAAGAGTCCAACACCACAACGTCCAAGCCCGCGGCGACCAACTTGTCCAACCTGTCGCGATCAGCATCAATGGTCCCGATTGCAGCACCACACAACAATTGCTTGGAGTCGAAAGATTTTGATGCCATGGGGTACTCCTGGTTTTTCTGCAAGTCGGTCAAAGAAATCAACGATACCAAGTTGTTATTGTCGTCAACAATCGGTAACTTGCCCTTCTTGGAAGCGCGCAACATGTTGTTTCCCTCGCTCAACAGGATGCCCTTTTTCCCGACGACCAAGTCGGTCGTCATGAGCTCGGAGACGAGCGAGGCGTCATTTTCGTGGAACCTAATGTCACGCGCAGTAACGATTCCTACCAACTTGCCGCCCACACTACCGGTTTCTAGAAACAGTTAGTAAAGATACTGGATAGCAACGAATTTTTCATTACTAGTAAAACGTGACGAATTTAGGGGCGCACCGGTCAGCAGAATATGGATTCCTCAACATCGTTTGATGTGAAATTAATCTCGGTAGAACGAAAGTTATTAATGTGTAAGGTTGATCATCACCCAAGCGCGGCCACCTAATCGTAATTGAAGTGTGAAAAAGACGGTATTAGGAGAAGTAAAACATACCAGTGACGGGGAAGGAGGTAAAGCCCAACTGAGACTTTAAGGCCTTGACTTCGCCGACCAGAATCGAAGGAGGGATGCAGACGGGATCATTGATGAAGCCGTTTTCGTACTTTTTGACCTTTCTGACCATTTCCGCCTGGTCTTCGGCGGTGCAATTGTGGTGGATGATGCCAATACCACCCAAGAGCGCCATGTGGATGGCCATATTCTCCTCGGTGACGGTGTCCATTGGCGAGGAGACGAAGGGGGAGTTCAACTCGATCTTCTTGGTCAACCTGGTCTTGAGAGAGACCAGAGAAGCGGCAAAGTCGATCAAGCCGGGCAAGACCAAAAAGTCATTGTAGGTCAAGCCGCCGAACCTGGTGGAGTCAATCAACTCCTTGATGGACAAGCCATCTTTCTTGGGGTAATTGGCCAAGTGAGACACGGCAGAAGAAATGTCCAACATGTGAGCAGGGCAAGGACTTTGCCGGGAAAAAAAAGCTCGAGGGGGGGGGACGCGCGAGGCATTGCCCGCTTTAAATACTCATCCCAAAGATGGGGAGGAAAAAAATTTAATGCCGTGTATGCAGTCTAGGGGATACGTTAGGGGGTGTTCCATTTTTACTACCATCCAAGTAGAATATAAGTGATGAGGTTTCTGGGTTCTACTGAGAATGTTACTTGACCCTAGAGATTTCCCTTCTTCTGATCATCCACACTGCCACTGATATTTATTTGTGCATCACTTACTCACACAACACCAGCAAATGTCATCATCCCTACACCCATGTGCATCGTGAAAAGTTTATTGAAAAGGCTTTTGAAACGATCTGGGATCTGACCATAAAGTCTTTTTTATTGGCGTCAGGTTTTGGCGATCCCCCTCTAGATTCTGGCTAATTGTGCTCCCTCAAGTACCCTGAAATACGCGCTTTCTTAGAGTTGCCACACTCGCACGTTCTGGGGGTCGTGTAGGGCCCTCTGTGGGAGGTCAAGTCTCGAATGATTTGTTCTAGTGCATCAATTTTGTATGATAGCATTTTGCAGTGCTCTTCGGGCACCATTCTAGGCTGGCCGTGCGGGTGTTCGTGCGGCGCGTAGACCCCAGGATGCGGGCCAACGCGATTGTGGTATTCGGTAACTTCATTGGGAAAAAGAGAGAGCGCCCGAGTAGAATTACCCGGTTGGCTTTCAACCTTCATAAATGCCACAATGTGTTCCCGGTCGTTATCTCCGAGGAAGCTGAGGCTCGATAGGCCGAAAGTTGACATTTTGGATGTCTGCGTGCCAATGACGAGGATCAAGCGCAAGAGACGGCACAAGTCATCTTGGTTCGTGCTGAGACACATCTGGAACCAATTGACCGAGGCAAACGCCGAATACGCCACTCCACTCTTAGACTCGGCGGCTTTCAAGTGCGATTGCGCCAACCGGTCAATGCACTCCACCTGACGAAGAAAGCGCACCGGAAGCACGATCCCGCCACACGTGTTCTTCTCTGGTGTTACCTTGACGGCAAAGAGCTTGCTGATATCGACCCCCATTTGAGCAGATACGCATGCGAAATCTTTTTGGTTCAACAAAAGCATAAAGATTTGGTAGATATTGTGTGGCAATATCAATTCGCGAAAGGATAGGGTTTTGGAGAGACCGCAATTGGGGAATTCGAAAAGCCAGTGTTTGACTGCTTCGAGTACTAGTCTGACACTTTGAGTCTCTCCTGGCTGTAGCTTAAGCAGCGAATTAGACATTTCCTGCGGTTCAATGGCTCAGAATACCGCTCTTGCGGCTGCAAAATGCTCACCTGAAAAACACCCGTAACGCAATTGACTGAAACATCTGGAACGCGTGGCTACTAAACATCCGGAGCGCAATAACCACAATCAGAGAGAACAGATGCTCATGAGTACTACGCAGACCGGACGGATTTGCGAACCTAAACTGTTACCTCTGTAGTTGGATGCCAGAGTGTAAAACGTAGCACTAGTCACTGCGGCCGACGCAGAACCGCAATTCTTTTATTTTTCTCATAGGCTGGGGTCCATACCGGCACCACACGAAAGAGGAAAAGCCGTGCTTGACTTCTTGACTCCCCATGCCCCAGCACATCGGTGTCCAAGACGAGTTACTTTTACGCAGAGGAACACGTGGTTGTATTGTGTTCTTACGCATGATTACGCTATACAATTTTGCCCAGACCTGATAAACCGGCGATATCGTTTCTTTTAGTTCCTGGTGATTGCGCCCTGATCCGGTTACTGGTAAACGCACACTGCTAACCATCAAAATTTGCAATACCTGCCATCAGTTGTGGACCAGGAGATGTACATTTCTTCTATGCGACAACCCGATGATAGAGCAAGGCCACAGTAAACAACTCCACGCATCTCATCGTGTGTCTCATTTCGTATCACAAAAATCATTCCATACCTTGTCGTATTTAGATTGAATATTCAACAATCGGGAGATAGGTTCACAAAGACTATAGAAGAAACAACAGATTTTGCACAAAGGACCAGTAGCACAGACGTGCCGTAAGATGCCGTCTCGAATATAAATACTCGCGTGGTTTGCAGCGGCCTGAGCCGGTAGGATCCATAGAATGCCGAACGTATTCAATCACCTCTTGCTTTTGCTTTCCCTTTGCGCGGGCCTCGTGCTCAGCCACAACAGCTGCCGCCTGTGCACTGGGCTGCAAACCCTCACGTTCGATAACCACCAAACGCAACAGAACGCAATCGCGTTTTTCAAAAACAGTCTTGGGACTTGTGCCACGGGCAACGACTATCAATACACCTTGTCCAGTTTCTCTGACTGCCAGCAGGCTTGTGCACAGCAAGTCGTTGAGAATGGACACACCAACTGCGTGAGTTACGCCTCACGAGTCTGCCGCAGCTTCACCTTCACCCTCAAGATCTGGCGCTACTGCGGCAACGGTGGAGCAGTCAACCTCTCAAAAGGCCGTCACTGCTACGACGCCGTGTGTGTCTCCGCCGACACTCTCACATTGAAGTGCACCAGGAGTGTGGATTGTTGGGGCAACTGCGACTGCCCGCTGTGCGGATGTTGAGTACAATCTTTTAGTAGCAACATAGTGAATCATTTCCCTCATTCAATCCCATGACTAGTTTCGGAAATGAGATGAGACATGGATTATCTGCCAATCCCCATGGTCCAATATAACACACTCCTCTCGCGACTGTCGGGATTAGCTCATCGGACACTCAAGAAAGTATCGCAACAACTTTCATTTGAGATCTGGTATAGTTAGTAACACGGTCATAGTCGTTTCCCATCAAGAAAGTGCGGTATTGTCAGTGTAGCGGTTCTAATACTAGTATTATCATGGCAAATCCCTCGACTAAAAGGGACATGTGCTTTGTTGCGATAGAATCATCATGTTCTATACTACGCTCAATCATTGGTAAGTGCCGTTCTACATACGTTGTATTCCTGAGAA
>JAKTSS010000010.1:0-17735 GCA_030580355.1 Debaryomycetaceae sp. yHKB357 | reverse complement strand
AAATCTTTTTTTATTGGGTAGCCAACTGCAGTTGCGATTCAGACGAGAGGGGCAGCGAGCCTTGCTGCGACGTGATGCTCGACACGTACTCTTCGATGCGGCGCCACCCTTCCTTGCGCGCCAACTCGCGCTGCGACCGTTCCTGGAGGTTCTGGTGGTATAGTATGGTGCAGTGGTCGTACAAGATGGGGCTATTGTCCATAAACACCTTCAAGGCGCCGTAGGCAAGGGCATGTATGCTGCGGTTCCAGTTGGACGTTGCCGAGTTGTGGGGCGGGTTGCCCAGGCAGTCTTCGTACGCGTACTCGTCGCCGCCGGGCCCCCCGCTGCCGCCCACGGAGCCAGGCCCCGATCCCGTCAGCATATTCAGAAACGCGTTATAGTAGCTGTTGGTGTTGCCGTTGCCGTCATACTGCAAACGGCCGTCAAAGGGCATGTGGTAGATGGAGTGGTGCGGGTGGCTCGGGTTATTTATACAGGGCGGGACGCCGTGACCGTGGTCCTGAAGGAGGAGGGCGCGGTCAATGAGGTTCCCGTTTGCGTCGACGGTCGCATTAGGGTGCTGCAGTGCGCGCGAGCGCAATACGCCATTCTCAACACCAGGTTGGGTAGCGTTTGTAAGCTCGTACAAGGAGGCAAACACAATTGGCAACACCACCTCCGAGTTTTCGGTAATAAGGGTGAGAAAGTATTCATTCAGCCAATAGCACAAGACTTTTTCCAGGACCTGGAAATGGGGCAGCAAGATGCATTTTGAGAGCTGGGCAAACAAGGGGATCTCGATTTTCACAAACTCGTTGGGCTCCATCACTTCGAAAATGTCCTCAATCTCGTTCAAGAACATGACTTCCTTGGGAGAGTTGATTTTGGGCCAGTAGCGTAGCAAGCCCATGAGCACATCCTCGGTAAGGGTGGGATCCTTCTCCAAGAACTGGACGATGCAGTATGCGAGCTGCGGATGGTACAAGGACAAGCTCTTGACCTTGTGGAGCGGGATCAAGACGCGGACGAGAAAGGACTTGTGTTCCTCCTTGAGCGGCAAGGCAAAGCCGTTGATGATGGACCCCAAGATCTCCAACAACTCGCCAATACCGTTGAAGCGTTCCGTTTCATACACAAACTGCAAAAAGACATTGTTGATTGATTTGCGGATAAAGCTGCGCAAACTCAAGAATTTTCCATAGATGCGGTGTAGGGTGGTTTTCAAGCAGTCGCGCTCGCGCGGATCCTCGCTGTCGAACAAGCCTAGTATCCTCAAGATAAAGTCCTGGTCAATGTACTGTTTAGCCATCTGGTGCTGAAAGTCGGGCGACTCAATGAAGCGCAAAAAGAACTCGTAGGTGGCCTGCATGTGCGGCCACGCCAACTCGCTAACGGGCTCGTCCTCGTCCGGATCGTACACGTCGCCCACAGGGTTGACAGGAGGCGGGATCGGGCGCACCAAGTTCTTCTTGAACATGGCGACCACGTGCAGGTACATGGTATCGGTGTAGGTGAAGCGGTTATTGGAGATGAAGGAGATGAGTTCCTGGAGGGTGTCGCACTTCATCTCCTTGCCTCTGATGTCGTGAGTGGGATCGTTGAAGTCGTACATGAGGTTACACTGGTCGATTTTCTGGAGAAACAAAGGGATCTGTTCTTCGGGCAGGACTTCGTCAAAGGCGGGCAATTGCGGCACGTCGTGCACATGCAGCGACGAAGGCTCGAAGCGCGACGAGGACTGGCGTTTCGGGGCCACGATCAAGTCAATGTCGAACATTTCGCGGTTAGGCAGGGTGATGTTTGGTTTCAAGGAGGGGCCGTGCAAGGAAGAGTGGGGGTTTGCCGAGTGGGACACCGAGGGGACCGAGGGAGGGGCCGTTGTCGGGGCGTGGGAGATGGCCGAAGTCGCCGGAGAATCTGCCAGGCCAAAGTGCGTTCTGTTATCCAGGGAGTGGTCGAGATCTTTCGAGTGAGGCGGGGGAGACGCGATAGATAGGGACCTCGATGGGGAGGGATCTGCGGGAGCCGGGGGGTCTGAAGAGGGGGGCTGTGGAGGCTGGTGTTTGTGGGCGTTAGGGAAGGCGCGCGAGGTGCGAGGGGACGGAGACGGAGACGGGTGGCCCAGGAAGTTCGCGAGGGGATCGGAAGCCGAGGAGGTAAGGCCATTGAGCGGGGCGGAGGGCAGTATGGAGGGAGTGGACTTTGCGGAGGAGGCCAGGATTAGGGAGGAGGTGGAGGAGGAAGACGGGTGCGGGTGCTGGGGCAGCAGCAGGTCCTGGTTCTTGTCGCGCTCCTTCTCAGCCTTCTTGTCGGCCTTTTTAGAGGCGGCCAGGGCCTTGGTACGCGAAAGGCGATTTTTGAAGCCCTTCATCATTTTGGACGGCGAAAGTGCTCAGGGTATCGGGGGTGCTCGGGTTATATGGCGGAATAGTACAGCAATGGGTGGAGGAGGTAGCAGCGTGCTGATTGAAGGGGGAAACAGCAGTGGGGAATGCGAACGCTCGCTGAAATCGCCTGATGGCCAAATCTCAGTTTGTTTGGGACAAAAAGTCGTGTGCGGACCATAATATTACCACGGTAGGTTAAAGTGAGTGTAGTTTGGGAATAGTATTCCACTGGTGTGGTGTTATGGTGAGGGGTCTGGTATAACATCTGTAGCATGCCTCATGAAGCTTGATCTAAGCCTTCACCCCATACTATACTCAATACTTGTCTTCTACTTCTAACGCCTACGCACTACGACGACCTCGCGTTTCTCATGCTCAAGTAACACGTCCACCCTAAGCTGAACACATTCACCGATAAGAGCTGAAACGGTACCGGCACCACGAGAAAGTTCATCGCCTGGAACACCGGCCACACCGACCACGACTTGACTAGCGTGGGCCACCACTGCTGCTCCACACGCGCCCTTGCCGCCGCCACCACCGGCTTCCGCCCTTCGAGCACCGACATTATTCCAAAGTACGCCGGGAGGGATACTATCGGCCCAAACACCGTCTGGTCAGCCGCGACCCGCAACGCTACATCGCGGTAAAAGTTGCCCGTGTCGATTCGCAGGATGAGCTGATACCACTTGTACCCCACGGGCGCTGCGAACACTGTTCCAAACAACACCGCGCGGCCCGTCCGCCTATAGTCGTGCGCACCGTCCGCACTTCGCGCAAGCTTCTGCGCGGCCACATCGCCCGTGCCAAAGAGAATGCTCGCACTGGCTACGTTAGCAAGCAATGCATGCCTCTTGAACCATCGTATGACGCCCGCCGGCATGTCTTTCACCCTCGACGTTATCTAAAAAAATCTTTGTTCTCCTGTGCATGGCTACTGACGCGAACAATGCGTGTCTCAAACCCGAAGCTGTCACTCCAGCTGCTTAGTAGTAGAGTCTGTACTAAACTAAACAGTGGTGGATTATCTCGAAGGGAGCTTAGCTTTCATACTGAGGTCGTGCCCCACTTGCGTCGCCCTGGGAAAGAGATCTTGTGGCCGTTCTAGACATTTTCGTGCCTCCCACAGGACAGTCATCCTGTGAACGATTTTTATTCTTCTACTTCGCTGATCAAGGCATGTCGGTACCAAATGACGCTGTTGCTTTAAACGAGTTATTCTCCGTTTCACTGATATAACCCACCTATACTGTGCAACCGCAAATTACACCGATCTCGCAAGTTCAGGGCATCGTAGCCAGGTCGGCCACATGGTACTGACATCTGCGAGACAATCGTCATGTCTCTTGCATCATTGGTGAATTTAGCACAGTGAACGTAATAACTATACCGACTTTCGTTATTGTCGAAAGGACCTGCTTCGTGCTTGAATTGAGACTAGCACAAGCGGCGTCCAGCCGGAATGAAATTATTGGGGGTACGATCAGTCGCCTTCACCGATGGGGGATTGACAATCCTCTCCATGTATTTCGCCACCGAAGACCAAGAACGCACCACTGGTGCTGGCGGTAACGAGATTTCACACTAGCGTATCACGTCACAAGTTATTGCATCCGAAGTAGGCCGCTTGTACGGAAATAGTAAATAATTTCCCATCTCATAATTAAAGTCAATTTACAAGTGTACGCACAGCCACCGAGGTAGATAGTCCTGAATAGACTACGGTGTCCTACCTCGAAAATCGCGTTTCAATTCTTGGGCAAATGTGTACCTAGAATCATGTGAAATCAAGTCGGCACGACTTGTGGCAGTGAAACCATGCTGAGGCATCCAAAGCTGGGTCACCGATTGAAGACCCAATTTCCTGCGCGCTCGGCTATTTAATTGGACAAAGATCACCATCCTGCTTAGGATATGTCCATTCAATATATGAGTCTTGTCTTGCGGCACATCTGTACCATCAGTTATGGGAAGAAAAAAAGTGGCTGCAAAACATTGAGTTGAGCCGCTTCTGCGACGTTGGTGCCAAAATTGTCTCGTCCCCTGTGTAGCAATATACTTTCAGACAGGCAACACACATCAAGGTATTGAGCCCATGAAAGATTGAGTCCTCATCCGAATCGCAACATAAAACTCAAAATCGCACAATATATGAACCTTCGAGTTTCATCACCACTTGCTACGACACAGAGTACAGACCTTCCAATTGTTGGCGATAGTGATCAAAAACGTGGGAGGTCTTGGAATTTGGCGCTCTGGGCTATACCCTCCTTAGCATCGTCTTCCTAAAGTTCAATACGAGTGTGTGAATTAAATACTTTTACTGCACGCTTTAACGTACAAATATATAGCTGGACACCGCCCTATTGAATCTCCCATCACCAAGTATGATCGCTTTCGCCAAAAATTTGCTCCTTCTAGTTTCGCTTTTTGCCCTCAATGCTTTGACTAGGAACGGGTGCCGGCAGTGCACCGGCGAAATGACCCTCGAGTTCGATGCCGGTGCTCCCATACACTTGGCCGACCAGATGGTTGCAAGCCACCTTGACAAATGCGCCACGGGGAATCAATACGCCATTACGGGAACTCGCCATGAAGGAATATGCGTAATTTCCCCGGTTTCATATCTCTGCAGAAAGTGGGTATACTCTCTCAAAGTCTGGCGGAATTGCGGTAATGGTAGCCGGGTCTTTTAAAGTGAAAAGTGAACCGCCATTCTCGCTCACATGCGATGGTGGCGGAAAATGCTCCGTAACTAGTACACTTGTCATGACTTGTAGCCCGAGTGTCGAATGCACAGGCAAGTGCGAGCCTGAGGATTGCTAAATGAGTTGACGCCTATATGACTCGTGGATACATTACCGTTGGACACATTGCCTGTAGTGAGAGGCGTGTCATATCTGCAGGTCATAACGTGGACAGGCAAACGGATTCTCAATGCCACTATGACGAAGTTATGCATCATCCGCAAAAAGCGGAATCGCGGTAACGTGTCGGATGTGGAAGCTCATGTCACTTGTGGTCAGCTTAATTGAGTACTACGTGAAGCGGAAAGTCCGTGTCATGCTGTCTAACAGTTCGGAATTGAGATATTTCGGAGGTAAGCGACTCCCGCACCAGCTATTTTGTGATCGTCGAATATTTGTAGGAAAAACGGTTGCAAAAACCAGTTTAATATCACGCACAAAGAAAATTCAAGCTCCATCTAAGGGCTCTGGAGGCTGAGCACGCCAAAGAATCTGTACAAATGCGCCATAACAGTTCTGTTCACCCGTTTATCTTGGATTGCATCTACTTGTGCTTAAAGACCTGGGTAAACAATAGCACACAAAAGCCTTGTCCAGCCTCGAATATCTCAAATATTTCAAGGCCAAGGCCTTGGCGTTCTAGACTGCCCAGAAATAGCTATTGTCTTTGGTTGAATAAACAAAGTGCATGCGCCCACCCCCTTGCATCTTTTACGTATAAATACCGAATGATCTTCTGGCGTTAAACGATAATGTAAGCATCCTAAGACATGATCGCCCTCTGCAAGCTCTTTTTCCTTGTGTTTTCGATTTTTGCCAGCAATGTTGCAGCCGTAGGTGGATGCCGCCAATGTAGTGGTACATTGACCCTCAACTGGAACGACTATGCGACCCAGGCCCAAGCGGATCAGATTGTCGCAAGTCACCTCGCTGCGTGCGCCACGGGAAAGCAATACGTGATTACTGGTGTCAGTCAGCAAGGACCTTGCGCAAGTTCACAGGGCAAAAGCGGTTGCATGGTGTGGGTTTACAGCCTCGCGGTCGGGCGCTACTGCGGGTCGGCAACCAACGTTTCCAAGGTCAGGAGCGAGCCAAAATACAAGTACTTTTGCTTGACGGGTGGAAGGTGCTCAGTAACCAGTACACTTAAGATGAACTGCACCCCGAACATCGCTTGTGCAGGTACCTGTTTGCCCCAAAACTGCTGAACGCGGGTTATCAATTCTTTAAGTAGTAAAACATATAGTCAAAGTGTTCCAAATTGTTGCAAGCTAAAAGTGCCAAATATTAATGGCTGCAAAATTCTGTGAGTGATTTGATTTCCGCGAGTTGAAGTATACAGCACCAATGTATGTAAAGCATTGATAGGCTTGATTTTATTACCATGCACCCTAATGAGACCCAAAGGATTTTACTCGATTATTGTCCAAAACGCTTTCCAAGTGGCTGTGCTAATGAAGCACTAGCCAAGTCGAAAACTCTAATATTTAGTATTTCCGTCCTAGCCCCTAGATCAGAACACCAATTTGAGGGGGGCAAAGCCCCACATTTTGCAGGCCTTGGCATTCTAGACCGTACAAATCAAGTTATTGTCCGCCTATTGTTCTATTTATTCGAGAAAACAGCATGCGCCCACCCCTGTGCGTGGCACATATATATACCGTGGCATTTACGGCCGAAAAAGAGGACGCGTAGACAGGCTGAATAAATCTACTTGAACAAACCAAACACATGATCGCCCTTTGCAAGCTCTTTTTCGTCGTATTTTCACTTTTTGCCCACAATGTTGCAGCCGTAGGAGGATGCAGGCAGTGCAGCGGTACATTGACCCTCACCTGGACTTACTACGCTACTCAGGCCCAGTCAGATCAAATTGTCGCAAGTCACCTTGCTGCGTGCGCCACGGGAAAGCAGTACGTGGTCACAGGTGTCCGTCCGCAGGGAGTATGCTCAATTTATCAGGGCAAGACTGGCTGCTTGGGATGGGTTTACAGCATCTCAGTTGGGCGGTACTGTGGAACGGCAGCAAAGGTTTCTAAGGTCAGGACCGAGCCAGGTGAGAAGTTTGTGTGCTTGATAAATGGAAAATGCACAGTATCTAGTAACCTTCAGATGAACTGCTCCCCAGGCATTGCTTGTGCAGGCACCTGCTTGCCCCAAAACTGCTAAACTCATTTGTTTCCAGTGCGCGTAGACTTCAAGCAGAAGCAATGGCCGTAATAGATGTATATTTATTACGACCTAGACTGATAGGATGTAGCTTCTAGCGATGGTCTTACTAACTACAGGAAGTGTGAATTGCAGATTTTGTGTTGTGAAGGAACGTCAAGGAATACTCATGCGATGGAGATGGCAGATCGGACGTCACACTGGGCGGCAAAATATTCATAGCAAGATTTTCTAATTCGCAGCCAAAAGTACATGAAAGAATCACTTGGAGTTCGAAGGGCGACGATCGGGATGGTTGACGTAGCAGTATACTATTATTGGTATTGAGCGGGTGTCAAAAAAGAAGTTTGCTGAGCATCTTGTCACACATACATCGTCTTGGCATGATACACAGCCCGGCAGGTTGAATTGTTAGCCTATTGTTCGATATGTGACGGAGTCTAGATGCAAATTCTTAAAAAAACTTATAAATACCGTGGCAGTCGCTTCGTCCCCAGACGCAACATACAGCTTGAAACATGATTGCCGTTCACAAAGTTCTTCTCTTGTTGCTTTCGCTTTTTGCCCACAATGTTGCAGCCGTAGGAGGATGCAGGCAGTGCAGCGGTACATTGACCCTCACCTGGAATGACTATGCGACCCAGGCCCAGGCGGATCAGATTGCCGCAAGTCACCTCGCTGCGTGCGCCACTGGGAAGCAATACGTGATTACAGGGGTTCGTACGAATGGACCTACCGCCAACATTCAGGGTAAAGATGGCTCCATGGTGTGGGTTTATAACCTCGCGGTTGGGCGCTACTGTGGATCGGCTGCGAAGGTTTCCAAGGTCAGAAGCGAGCCAAAATATAAGTATTTTTGCATGACGGGTGGAAGGTGCTCGGTTACTAGTAACCTTCAAATGGATTGCACCCCCAACATCGCTTGCGCAGGAACCTGTTTGCCCCAGAATTGCTAAATGTTTTTGGTAGGTTGAAATTCATCGACTGGCGTGGCTTGTTTTTAGGGTGAGTATGCCGGGGTTAACAATGTGATCGAATTCCGTTCTGCAGCCATGCCACTACTCTGTCAAAAATCGTAGTGCCGTTTCTGAGACACTAGACCTTGTGGGGGTTTGTAGTGCTGTCGACTATCAATTTTTTTGAAAAAGGCCTCCTCCATGTGCCCAATCATTTAGAATGTTTGTAGAGCTGCAAATTTGCAATCGATTCGATTTCAAAAGCAAATGAGGCGTGGTAAAAGAGAATCGTATCTAAGCTCAAATGCATCAACTTGATTACCGATGGGAACCAAACTTTTTGCTTTATTGTCGTCGAAATCGCTCTTGCAGTAGCATTGCAGAAGGAGCACTGCAACAGAATCGCTAGTTGTCCAAGAATCTGAACCACGATAGGCTCAATTATGACGTGCACAGAAATGGCAATTATGAACTCAAAATCACAAGAGACTTGGAAGAGGCCACAAGCTCCCACATTAGAGGGCCTTGGCATTGAATGTCGTTTGGTGGAAATTTTTGTCATCCTATTGTTCTTGTTCGATCAAACAGAGAAATCTAGATGCAGCCTCTGCTTTCGTGTTGGATATATAAGTACCACAGATACCGCACCCTCGCTCTCGGAAACCCCATCCAATGATCGCTGCTTGCAAGATCCTTTTATTGTTGCTTCTGCTTTTTGCTCATAATGCTGCAGCCGTAGGTGGATGCAGCCAATGTAGTGGAACATTATCCGTCACCTTTGACGACTATGCCACCCAGGAAATGGCAAATCAGGTTGCCGCCAGTCACCTTGCTGCTTGTGCGACAGGAAAGCAATATGTAGTCACGGGATTCCGTACGCTGGGTAATTGTTCAGTTTCACAGAGGTGCGTGGTCTGGATCTACGATGTCGTCGTTGGGCGCTATTGTGCAAGTGTCACCAAGGTGGACAAGGTCAGAAGCGAGCCGAAAAACAAGTATACGTGCACAACTGGAAGAAAATGCTCAGCATCCAGTAGACTCGTGATGAATTGCAGTCCAAACATCGCATGTATAGGCACCTGCTTGCCCCAGAATTGTGTTTAACAGAGTACAATTGAAATTAATTAGGCATTAGGACTCGTAACCAACTATCGAGCTGGGATGTTATTCGCGCAAGCTACAAGCAGAACACGATTTCGGACTGGGAGTATGTTTTGTCAAAGTTCATAGCGCCGCTAGTCAGACTAAGAGATTGCTGTATTTATGTATAAGAGGGAAGGGATTTTGATATTCACATTAGCAGACCACAGGAGAACGGCTGCAAAAACTAAAATTGATACGGTCTTTACAAAATAAAAGGCCTAGCATGCGTCATTTAAAAGCTTAAACGCATCTAAATATATAGTGGCGAGTGCATCAAAGATCTTGCATCCGATTCCTTCCTCACACTCTCCCAATTCCTGAAACTGCAAAAGAACCGCTGCTTTCTATTCTTGATCGTGCCTTGCATCAGCTTTTTTCCTGTAGTACACACTCGATCGTGGCAACAATTAAATCCATACGGGGCAAGACAGATCTCCTGAGGGACAATATACAATACGCGTTGTATCCTACTCTATTGTTCCACACCAAAGGAAAATTAGGAGTGATCTGCCCCTTGAACGTATAAATATCACACCATCAGCCGCGCATTTGCAGGATAGCACATTTCAAAAATGAATAGCATGCTTAGGCTCTTGTTCTGCGTTGTTTCACTTTTAGCCGTCAATGTTGCAGCCTCAAAGTCTTGCAGGCAGTGCACCGGCAAATTAACTTTTAAATTTGATGAATATGCTGCCCGGAGCGTTGTGGAAGCACTTCTTCCAAAGCATCTCGCCGGCTGTGCCACGGGGAACCAATATAAAGTTTTAGACGTTACCAACGAAGGGGTATGTTTGACAACCCCGTACCCCTTAAGTTGCAAGACATGGGTGTACACCCTTACAGTTTGGCGCTACTGTGGCAATGGGAGCACCGTTCTAAGAACAAAATCCGAGCCGAAAAACTCCTTGACGTGTATTGATAACAAAAAGTGCTCCGCGTTCAGTTATCTTGACATGACTTGCCATCCCAGTGTCGAATGTGCCGGAAAGTGTGCCAACGATTGCTCGATGATAATGAACATCGCGAGCTGAAATATTTCACGAACCTTATCATATTTTAGGTTGAAAGTTTGGATCTAATTGATGGAATCCGCAGGTTGTAGTTAGCGAGATGTTACAGTGTCAATCCAGGCAGTACGAATTTTCGATTTGTCATTCCGCTCGCATTTAATTTGCATATCATCGTAGCCAACTAGGAGAGAATATCGTGACGAATTAAAAAGTCGCAAAAACACATGGCGAGGCTAGGGCTAGTCAGATGGAACTTACTTATAATTCACCCTGGATATGGGGGAGGGAAAGTTGTAACAGGCACTGAACTAGACTTTGATAGCGAAATGCTTGGTAGAAACTGCACGAGAACCACTTTGCATATCCAGAGTTACCTCGAATGTTCAAGTTGACTGAATAGAGTTTGTCTTCGCTTCACAATGTATAGCAATAGGACACCAAAGTATTGATCGATAAGATCTTGGCCCTTGGTTGTTTTTGTTGTCTGAATTGTTCGATGAGTGGGCAAATTGTGAGCCACTGCCCCTCTGCAATACAAATTAGCGTGTAGAAACGGGAAACGAGCTTTCCACCGTTTTACACACGGCTAAGCATGACCGCTGTCACCAGGCCTTTGCTTTTATAGGCTTCCTTTTGCACACTATGTCTCCGGTAATGTATTGGCGTTGACCATCAGGTTCGAGAACTATGCATACAAAAGCTTGGCGAACGAGGTTCTTGCGAGCCACTTGAACGGACGTGCAACTGTCAACGAGTGTGGAGTTATTGGATCCAAGTCTCAAAGCGTAAGTTTTATGAACACGAGTCTTATTGGGTGCACGATGTGGGTTTACACGATCAAAGTGTGGCGGTATTGCGGAAACGGCAGCAGGGCATTGAAAACCAGAAGTGGCACGCGGTTCAAGTATACGTGCAAGGGTGGTGGCAGATGCAGTGCGACCAGTAACCTTGTCGTGAACTGTAGCCCTATTGTCGAATGTATCGGCAGGTGCGAGTCCAAGGATTGCCAGATTGGGAGATGAGTGGCCGCTGCGTGGAAAAAATTAGAGTACCGCCGGAATACGAAGGTACATTTGGTCAGAGTAAAAATTGGCAACACATGTGGACGATGATGTTTTAATCAATGCAGAGCCGTCTTTTTGACCTTGTGTCAGCAATCGCACGAGTAACCAGTCTAAATTTTTATTTGATAGAATAACTCTCATCGGCGAATGATCTTCCGTATGCGATAAATATACATTTGTGCGAGATCGAGATCACCGAATGGGTCGCGGCGAGCTGGAGATGACTAGAACACCGAACGCGATCTAACATTCTACCCCCAAAATGAATGAGTTCTTCTAAGCACAACTATATGCTCCCCAGAGGCGAGGTGATCACCCGAACGGACTTGTCTCAACAATCAGCGAGCCAGGTGGAGTGGCTGCAAAAAGTTGAGTCGGCTTAATTTTTACACAGGCGCGGTTCGGATAAAGTTGGAATGCATCAATTCGAAACTCAGATGCGTCTGGATTTACAAGAGCTGGTACACCAAAGCTCTTACATCCTCGTCTCCTTCAAAATCCTTTGGTTCAAGACACTAGGTTTTACTGATGATCTTACCTTTTATTAGCAGCCAATTATTTCACACGAGATGTGACAAAAACCCCAAAGGGACACAAGACCATGTACATTTTGGCTCTAGGCGTAGTATTTTTCTGCATTGTTACATACGAGAGAACAATTACGAGTGATCTACCCCCTTTGAACGTATAAATACCACAGTATTAGCAGCGGTACTGGAGGTACTTGAGATATTCCAACGATGAACATTTTTGGGCTCTTGTTTTCTATTATTTCTCTTTTAACCGTTAATGCTGTAGCCTCGAAGTCTTGCAGGCAATGCAGCGGCAAAATGGTCCTTAATTTCGACGACTATGCTTCCCGGGCCGTGGCGGACAAGCTTTTTGCGAGTCACCTTTCCGGCTGCGCCACGGGAAACCAATATCAACTTTTGGGCGTTACCAACGAGGGAGTATGCATCACCACCCCGTACCCATTAAGTTGCAAGATCTGGGTGTACTCGGTCAGAGTTTGGCGCTACTGCGGCAATGGGGGAAGCGTTTCAAGAACAAAGGCCGAGCCGAAAAACTCCTTGACGTGTATTGATAACAACAAGTGTTCCATGTTCAGTTACCTTACCATGACTTGCAATCCCAGCGTCAAGTGTGCGGGCGGCTGTGCGAATGATTGCTGAGTGCTGGTTGGCATTGGAAGTTGGATACTACAAGCACTCTATCAAAGTACAGGTTGAGAGTGTGAACTTGATTATTTTTATGAGAACTGCAACTTGAAGTAGGCGGTATGTGATAATGTCAATTCTGGTCGTACGCCTTTTTGATTTATCTTTTTTACTCGAATGAAATTTGCATTTTATCTATCTTCTTGCATCACCAATTGACAGAAACCCGGGTAGGAGAGAAGACTGTGACAGGTAGAATGGCTGCAAATTTAAGGGTTGAAAACGATATGACGTGGTTAGGACAGAGCCAACAGGCATCAACAGCTCAAGACAGCTTGATTTGCGATGAATATAGAGAGGTGACGCACGCATGGACTTCGCTTTTCAAATCCAGTGATTACATCGAATGCTAAAGTGCACTTGATAGAATCCGTCTTGACAATCGATAACAACAGGACAAAATCGTTTTGGTCGATAAAATCTTGGCTATTGGTCGTTCTATTGTGACTATTGTTCAATATGAGTAGGCAGGTTGTGAGCGAATCCCTTCTAAATTGGGAGTCAGCGCATAAAAAGAGGGGACGAACCTCCCACCTTTCCACGCACGGCCAAGCATGACTACTGTCGCTAGAATTTTGCTCTTCTTGATATCGCTTTACGCATACAATGTTGCCGGCAGGAATGGGTGCAGGCAATGTAGCGGCACATTGACAATCACGTTCAACGACTATGCGTACAAAGACTCGGCGGACGAGGTTTTTGCGAGTCACTTGAACGGATGTGCAACTGGCAACCAGTATGAAGTTATTGAGTCCAAGTCTCAAGGGATATGCTTCATGAACATGAGTCCGATTGGATGCATGGTGTGGGTGTACAAGATCAAAGTGTGGCGGTATTGCGGAAACGGCAGTAGGGCCTTGAGAACCAAGAGCGATCCGCCGTACAGCTACACGTGCAAGGGCGGCGGCAGATGCAGTGCGACCAGTAACCTTGTCATGAACTGTAGCCCCAGTGTTGAATGTATCGGTAGGTGTGAGCCCAAGGATTGCTAGATTGGTGTGGAAGAAAATGTTGTTTCAAGTACGGACAAGAATGTATGAATCAGGGCAGAGCCATCATTTCGACATCGTATTAAAGCAATCGCACGAGTAATGAACCGATAGTGCCTCAAGATAGCATAAATCCATCAACGTATTGACGGCATTGAATTTGCAGCTCTGTTCTTGACACATTATCAATATGATGGAATCGGGGGCACACGGTATCAATTTCCACAGCAAAAGCCATTACTGCTAGTGTATAGTGTCAATCTGGTGGAATCGGGGTCCATGGCATCAACTTCGAGGCATGAGCCATTACGACTAGTTTGAAGTGTCGATCTGATGGAATCGGTGTACATGGCATCAGTTTCCATAGCAAAAGCCATTACTACTAGTTTGTAGTGTCAATCTGATGGAATCGGTGTACATGGCATCAGTTTCCACCGCATGAGCTATTCCTGCTAGCGTGTAATGCAGTAAAAACAATCAAAGTGGTACAAGGCCCTTCAATTCTGCGTGGCAGGAGAAATATGTGCGCGAAAAGTGGCTGCAAAATTTAAATTCTGATTCACATTGTAGGAAACAGAAGCATGCAGCTGAATTTGATGGCACTTGAGTTCCAAGTAGAGCTCAGTTGAGGCACATCTTTAAATGGCTGTAGGTTTTGAAGATTAAATGGCTGTAGGGTTTGAAGTTTAAATGGCTGTAGGTTTTGAAGTTTAATGATTGGCACATGATAGTCCAAATGAGGAGTACTGGTATGTATATGAAATCGGCCAATTCTAGTGCAGTTGACCGGTTCGCAAGTTATTTGAGGGGGAAGTAGATAATGCTTCAATGTTAAGTGTAGATGACCCGAGGGCTTTAGAATGTGCCAATGTATGAAAAGGTTTCTAGATGAAGGCAGGGTATCTAAATGAGGCGAGATTGTCCGAATGAGTTGTCTAATGAAAGAATAAACTTTGAATTGTTGCATGAAAATGAGCCAGAGGCGGTTGGAATATATCGAGGTTCGAAAAGTCGAGAGTAGAGGGGTGTTTAGAAGATTGGGTGGACAGGTGTGGTGAGATGGTGTATGGGAGATGAGGGGAGAGGGAAGGTAGATGAGGGGAAAGGGAAGGTAGAGGAGGGGAGAGGGTAGGGGCATTGTAAGGAGATGAGGAGAGAGGCAAGGTAGATGAGGAAAGAGGGAAGGCAGATGAGGAAAGAGGGTAAGGGGATTGTAGGAAGATGGGGAGACGACAGCGCGCAAATCAATTGTACACCACGACCGGCTCCTCGTCCGGGTCCGTTGAATCGACTAGCCGGTCAAGCACGTGTCCGCTGTCTCTGCCCCTGCCCTTGGCATGGTGGACATAGGAGAGGAACGCGTTCCAGCCCACCAGCCAGACGTTGGCGGCGACGACGCGGAGGTGCACGGGCACAAGGAACAAGTTGACAAACTGGAAGGGGGGCCACACGAGCCACGAGGTGGACAAGACGCGCCACCAATTTTTGCGCAACTTTTCCTTCAGCACAGCGAGCGGGGACGGGTGGCCTGCGAGGGTGACCAAGACGGTATTGTAGAGCGGGATCCACACGAGACTGGGGAAAAAGAGCTGGTCGACAAAGACCCTAAAGGCGGTGTCGTAAAAGTGGCGGCCACTGGGATGCATGGCGGCGCGGCGACGGGCATTGAGGAGGGGATTTTTAATGCGCGGAAGCGTCTTGATCTGCCAGCAGACGGAGAGCGGGCCGTAGACGAGGCCGCCATAGATGACGGCGCGGAAGCAGCGGTCTGCGAGGAAGCGGGAGGGGTGCGGATGCAGGGGGTCTGCGGTTTGGAGCACAATGTGCTGCGCGCAGCAATCGCCGAGCCCGAAAAAGAGGGCAGACGTGAGCATGTTCATTTTGAAGGGATGGAGTTTGAGCAAGTCATTGTAGGCCCTGAAGAAGCGAGGCATGGTGGGGAGGGGGTACGTGCGGACCAGGGTGAAAAATGCGAGAGTGTGATTGGCCGATGGTATCAGTTTAGCAAAACATGGTACAGCAATGTGTATGTGAGTGCATTACATGAATTGGATGAGGGCATGTGAGGGTGCAAGTTAGGCAGGGCGCCGCAGGAGTCTGCCGGTGATGTAATAGGTAACAGGCAGTGCAATGCGGAGTAAACGGATCGCGCTTAGGAAGTGTTACATCGGGTGAAACGGGATATACGAGTTAGAGTATACGGATTAAACAGTACCCACGATAGAAAGAAATCGCGTTAAAGGGATATGAAGTATCCGGGGTAAAAATTGACACGATACAAATGTTTCCAATTAAAGAACAGTCACTATATAACGTGCCCGCGTTAAAAGGATATAATACTACAAAGTGTGCAGATCAAAGAAGAAGCACGAAACAAAGTGTCCGAGTTAGACCATAACACACAATTACACATCGCGGTGATAACGCTTCATGAACTAATGACCACCGCGTCTGGCAACGGCATGCAAACTGCGTGCTGGGGCGGGCGTGGCTGATACATTCACGTGACCAAAACCTGCATACTAATGGGGGCTGACACACACGTGACCCAATAATATTTTGTCCCCCCCTCGGTTATTGCGCGGGCGTCGCCTAGGGCGCCCGCCGTGTTGCGTGGCAAAAGGCTGATTTGGCGGTGATCCGTGCCGCAGGCCATTGACGCCGCGCCGGCCGACGCCCGCAACAGTGGTTGTTTTTCCCGAAGAACTCTCGTGTTTCACACTATCTACTACCAATTGCTGATCCAATGCACAGAACCTACTCCTTGAGATCACTGAGAGCCCCGACCGCTGCCCAGATGCAGTCGCCGGCGCCGCCGCCGTCCTCGACCCGCTCCCGCTTCTTTGGCAAGGGCAGCATCTCCCACTCGCTCCGCAAGCAGACCGCCGGCGCTTTAGGCCCGGACCTTGCCCGCAAGTTGGCCCAGCTCGTCAAGATGGAGAAGAACTTGGTGCGCTCCATCGAGATCACCTCGCGCGAACGCAAGGAGGTCGCCCGCCAATTGTCCCTCTGGGGCGAGTCCAACGACGACGACATCTCGGACATTCTGGACAAGTTGGGCGTCTTGATATGGGAAATCGCCGAGTTGGAGGACAGTTTCATTGACCGCTACGACCAGTACCGGATCACCATCAAGTCCATCCGCGACATTGAGGGCTCGGTCCAGCCGTCGCGCGACCGCAAGGCCAAGATCACCGACCAGATCGCCTACCTCAAGTACAAGGACCCGCAGTCCCCCAAGATCACCGTCTTGGAGCAGGAATTGGTGCGTGCCGAGGCAGAGCTGTTGGTCGCGGAGGCGCAATTGTCGAACATCACGCGCGAGAAGCTCAAGACCGCGTTCAACTACCAGTTTGACTCTGTGCGGGAGCACTCTGAGAAGATTGCGTTGATCGCCGGGTACGGTAAGGCGCTCTTGGAGTTGTTGGACGAGCTGCCGGTGACGCCCGGCGAGACGCGGCCGGCGTACGACGGGTACGAGGCGACGAAGCAGATTATTGTCGACGCGGAGAACGCGCTTGCCGGATGGACGTTTGACCTGGCCGCGGTCAAGCCGACGCTCTCGATGGCGCAGCACCACGACGACATGGAGGAGGACGAGTATGACGAGGAGGACTTGGCGGAGGACGCGCGCCACATGCAGGTGACGGAGAAGGAGTGGGAGGAGGAGCACAAGGCCAAGGCCACTGCCTAGGTGGGTTTCCCCTAGGTGTGGAGTGGGGTTCCTGTCCAACTGATTTCTCCAGATCTGCTGCCAACTAATTTTTTTGCTTGGCGATGAAGCCAATAGTTTATTGTGCTACGTATTTACTTGCTAATTGTACTTGTGTTTTGTTTCAAGAGGACTTGTAGTAGGTTGGTTTGGAAGCGAAAAAAGACGGACCGAAATGCTCGCGATGAGTGCCAATCAGATGGAGATGGTAGTAGATTGTGGTAGTAGATTGTTGTAGTAGATTGTTGTAGTAGATTGTGGCAGTAGATGCGATTGCATGCGAAACGATCTTGATCAGATGAATGTGTCATGAAAATGCAACACCTAAAGCGGTAAATACGCGCAAGAGAAGTTCAGAA
>JAKTSS010000009.1:21627-70633 GCA_030580355.1 Debaryomycetaceae sp. yHKB357 | reverse complement strand
TTCCCAAAGGGGTCAAATTACCTACTTAATAGTTCGGCATACAACAGGGCGACAGAATAATAAATTTCGCCCGGCCGGAGGCACGAAACCCCCAGTGCGCGCCGACACGTTCCTCGCTGCGCAAGAATCCATGAGATCATGTAGATCTGCTTATTTTTGTGTAATCCTCAAATGGTCTTCTACATACCTGACATACCAACACCGTGCAGCTTAGTCCTGGTGATCTCATCAGTGATTGAAATGAAATCGGAAGCACGTACCTGTACATCTTTAAAAAATATAACGACACCGCGATCTAGTTCTTTCCATTGCTTTAAATAGGAAGTTCGAATCCCATCGCCATCTTCAATACCGCATGTCTTTCAAATTTCATCTGCGGTGATCTGAGCACTAGTTTCCTTTGCTTTATAAAACTCGTGATGGTCCAAAGTCCTGCTTTATATTGGTATTGTTTCCTAGCACTTTCTATAAAGCTTCACGAATCGGCCCGATTCCCCTGTCGCTGTTGCCGTTCTTTATACACTTGACCTGTATGCGCTTACTTCTTTACGCCATTTGTTTGTGCTGTGCGACTTGCTTTGGGAAGCCCTTGCTCCCTGATAATGACCCCTTCTATACTCCTGACAAAGGGTTTGAAATGCTCCCTGAAGGTACCGTATTACGCATAAGGCAGGTTCCCGATGCCATTCGCACGCTTTATGTTAAACTCCGAGTGAAAAACACATGGCAAATGTTGGTCAGGCTGTCCAATTCCCAAGGTTTCCCTATCGCTATTGTCTCGACTTTGATTGAGCCTCACCACGCCCATCGCGACAAGATTGTGTCGTATCAATTCGCCCAGGATTCTTCCGCTGTAAATTTAAGCCCATCATATGTGATGCAGGATGGCGAAGTTCTGGGTGGCAATATCCTCATGCAGCTTGAAATGTTTTTATTAGCATCTGTATTGGAAAGGGGTTTTTACGTCGTGGTTCCAGACTATGAAGGGCCCCACGCATCCTTCACCGTAGGCCGCACTTCAGGGCACGCTACTTTGGACTCTTTGCGCGGTGCCTTGTCTACGACGCTGCAAACTGGTCTTCTTCCTAGCGCCAAAGCCTGCCTCTGGGGATATTCGGGGGGATCCATACCGACAATATGGGCATCGACTCTTATGAAATCGTATGCGCCTGACCTTACCGAAAACTTGGTGGGTTCATCATTTGGTGGCACAATTTTTAACCTCACAAACACTGCCAGGGTGGCTGAAGGAGGGCCTTTTATGGGATATGCCGCAAACGCCATGAATGGATGGGCAAATGAATTTCCAGGACTTTACGACATTGCACAAACAGAAATGTTCCCACACAAATTGGCTGAGCTTGTGGGGGCACGCACCGCTTCATCTACAGATGCGCTTAATCGCTTCAAGTTTCGCCACTTTTTCACGGGGCCCAACCGATTCTTTGTGCGGGGATGGGATGTTCTCGATATTCCCTGGATCAACAACATATTAACACAGAACACTGTGGGCCTGGAAAATGACCCGGGTATCCCATCTTTTCCCGTGTTTATGCATCACGGCACTTCTGATACTATTACCCCCTTCGGAGAAAGCGAGCGTGTCTTTAATCACTGGCGCATGAATAACGCAAGCTCCGTCGAATATGCAACGTCTTTTGGTGGCCATTTTACTGAAATTGTCGGCATGTCGTCGGCGCTTTCGTTTATTGAGAAGCGGCTCCATGGTGTTCCGGCAATAATAGGATGCCAGAAAACCCACCGGCTCACCAGTCTTATGAAACCTGGCTCAATCGCAGCAGGAGCTGAAATCCTTGAGGCATTTGTATTGATAATGGTGCGTGTGCATCTTGGAGCTACCACCCACCCTTTTGAGCGACTCAACAGGCTTCTTGGGGGAGCGAATTTTGACTCTGTTGCGAGCTTGTAGTGGGTGATGTTTGGGGGCAAAAACTTGTGCCCTTTGCCATCGATTTGATACCGGGTGATCTGCAGATTCGATCAAGTGCTCACTCTCGGCTCTTTTTCTTTTGTAAATCTTTTAAGTGTGAATAATCAAACCAGTCTTTTTGTCGCAGTCAATTGACTCTTGCTTTGATTTTTTCTTCATGTAGAATTAAAAGTCATGTTCGGTTAATACTGTCATGACCATCAAAATCAGTTCGCACGACAGATCTGGAATGTTTGTGTATTCCTTCAAGAACTCTCTCGTCTTTGAGCGGGGTTTCTTTAGACTTGCCCCAGGATCCGAAAACAAACACGATTTTCCATCCCGCACCTCCAGCCATTAGCGAGCACTGCGTCGTGCGTCAAGGTGCAGCTAAAGTGTTGTTAAATTCACGCTCACGATAATTTAGAAGGTCCAGATGCGTATTTTCCGCGAGTGGTAGCCTTATTCGCAATACCACAAGCCGAAGGTTGCATCAAGATTCCCTTTGCTGGGGGTTGTGACTTGTCAAAGAGGAAATTTCACCCCGGGGCACTCAGCTTCTTGAGCCAGAGCTTCCCATATTGACTGGAGCTCTTACTCGCAGGTGTTTTTATAAATAACATGATTGTGCGACGCCAAAATCTCTTTGCCTCAACCTAATCAAGAATGAAGTTTTCTCGCAACACCCTCGCTGTATTTGCCGCATGCTCCGCAATCACTTCTGCCGCTCCGCTTGCGCAACAGTCACCCACTGACCAGTCGCTCGCAATATCTTCTGCATCTTCGGAGGTGATGATGCTTGTAAATGAGTTGAGTCTGATTCACCAAAAGCGCAGCCTCGCTGTCGGCGCAGACGAGATTGCAGAGTTTGACAAACGTGCCGACAGTGTCGTGGGCCAATTATTAGTTGCCTTGAGTAATTCAGGAGTCATTGGCGATGTGTGGACCGCTTTCCACACTGACCCTGCCTTGCGCTCGCTGATAAACGCTATTCTCATTTCGTCGTTGCAGACGATGATGGTGCAAGGACCTGCGTTGCTCAGGGCCATCTATGAATCTGGCTTGCTCTCCAAACTTTTTGGAAAGTTTTTGAATGACGCTGGGTTGAGGAGCGCATTTTTGAGTGCGTCGCTGGAAATTATCAATATGGTTTTCGGCATGATGGGTAGTGTGCCGACACCAGCGGCCCCTGTGGGCGCTTCCCCTAGCGCACCCGTGGGTGGCGGTGTGCCTCCTGCTGCTTCAAAGCCTACAATTTGCAAGCGTGATGATGGGGCTGCTACCTTGAGTGCAAGCGAGTCCAAGGAGATTGCCGAATTGGCTGTTGAGCAAATTAAGCTGGCTGGATTAGTGGGGCACTTGATCCGAAAGGCTATTATGCACCCCGTTCACAGTGTGAAGCTTATCGCATCAGCTTTGAAGAATAGCGTCGTGCTTCTCGAAGAGATTTACTACATTGCAAAGGTAACTGGCTTGTTGGACTTGGTTCTTAAGCAACTCGCTAGTAGTGGACAGAAATTTGCAGGTTCGATTGCCGAATTTTTGAAGCATCAGATTGATATTGGTAGTGTTGACATGTCTGAGATTGAAGAACAAATCAATGGAATGGTTGCGCTTATATCTAATGGCACTGATATCGCTGCGACCAACGAAATGCCTAGTGTCAGCACGGAGGATTTGGTTGCTACTCCTACGCCCACCTTGACTCTTGCGCTGCTCGAGACAATTGTCGAACGGTTTGGCATTCCAACTGAGGCACCATCTATCGCAGCAACAGGTATTGATGTCTCTAGTGCCGCGTGGAGCAGCGTTATCTCCGGAGCGCCTTCTGTGAATTCTGCAAAGTTTCTTGCTGAGATGCAGGCTCTGTTTGCCAGGTAAAGCAGTTTGCGATTTTCTGTAGAGCAACGCTTCTCCATTTTTTAATTTTTGTCTTGTTTAAGGTGGCGTATAAGCTTGAGTTTTCTTTGTTTCAATTGTGTAGTGGTTGATGTATAGCATCGTGATTGACTATTCTCTGTGCCAATGGAAAGCATCTAGTCTCCCGTAGGAACTGCACACAGACCGATTTTCTGGATCCCTTTTGAATGGCGAAATAATTTCAAGGCCACCCACGACACGAGAAACCACCACCACAAGACCACATACACGCACCAGCAGCCGAGCACGTACGAGTCAATTCTTTCGCACCAGACGGTTATCTTAGCGTGCAAGCGCTGCGTAGAAGGCTCTTTGGCTAGTGGTGCGATCACGTACTTCCATACCAGGAAGATGGTGTTTGCTGTGATAACAAACAATGTCCAGCATCCCACGAGTATGACCCGCCCGTAGAACGCTAAGCTCTGAGTCGACTCGTAGGCTTTTGCGGTTCCTGTCTCGTGAACCAGTCGTCGTATCAATGGAAGTGGATCTACTTGCTCCATTATGTGCGCTATATCCAAGAGTCGGGCTGTTGCGAGTGGGGAAAACCCAACGAGGTGTGGCCTGCACATTGGGACATACGATACACGCCTGCACACAATACCGACATCGGCCTTCACTATATATGAGAGAGTTCTCGGGGACGGGCATTACTGAATGAGTCGTGAAAATCGTACTTTCTTGTGATATTCCTCTTACAGGTTCAGTAACTGGACTCTCCTTGCTGCAGGAGTGCGGTGTTGTATCAAAATGGAACTACATATCACACGCATTCCATCTGTGTGCAGTACCAATTACACATGGTAAACTCTGTACCCATTGGCAATTGGGGCGGACCATCCTGATAACACACTGCGAGTTTGAGCTACATTAGTTCTCCTGTCGTGCAAAGACGCCTTCGAACTTTCTGCTTTTGAGCCGAAGTTCCGTTGTAGAGCATTCATGCCGTGGTACCTGGTGAAACATCCTTACTGCATACCAATAAAACATCTAGACTGCAACGCAATGTTGCACTACATGCTTGGGTAAGTCGGAGAGATCGCTGCACGCGTGAGCTCTACAGGAGGCAGTTTACTATCTTACATTCATTTAAGGACCATCCCAGATACATTGGATTGACTCAATCCTCGGCTGCTATTTTGCAAACGTTTTCCCGACTTTCCAAACTTCATCAGGGTTTTGCCGAAAATAAAAAAGCCAATTTTGAAATGTAATTCACAAATATGATGAAAGTTGTCATCTTTGCCAATGAACCATTTCTACAATACACCCGCACAAATTTGTGAATATTATACAGCCAAGGTATCGATGTGAAGAAACGCAGTGACTTATTGTTAAAGCGAGATCTTCTGGTAGCGGTAAATACATGTGCAAGATCGAGAACAGCCACCGGGTGACTTGACATATAGCTTGTATGGGGAAAGTACTGATGCGACTTTAGCTTATGGTGATATCCGTTTGTTTGATAAACCATTTTTGGAATGCGGATAAATACTGTATTAGAACCCAAGATTTTGAGCAGGTAACATGATAATCTATTGATCTCGATCTGTCGTGAATTTTTTGATGGCGCGCGTGAAGAGGTTAGAGATTTGTCCTCTCCGCGTAATGCCCATGCTTTCTCAATATGTATCATGCATTGCCAGAACGGTTCCAGATAGCACGTGGCATCTCTAGCGCACTTGCTGCGTCTTCGTCGCCACCGAAATGCGCGGCATAGGCTGCTTCTCTGGATGCATCTTCCATGTTTCGTCGGTCGCGCTCGAATTCGCGCCATCGCTTCATGTAAATATTGGTCGAATCAAACTCTCCGCCCTCCGTATCGTGTGGCTTGTTCCCGTCCGCCGTGAGACGTGTCTCACCCCAGCTAAAGTCGTCAAACTTCCAAAAGGCATACGTTGGCAACACAAAATTCCAAATCGGGAGCGCCAACAAGTAGATGAAAAAGTACACGATATAGGTCCAAGAGGAGACAGTTACCACAATCATTAACCCGGGAAGTCCAAACACAAGTCCCAAGAGCGCCAACGACAACACGGGGGTAGGCTTGCTGTAGATGGAGAAAATGATGACATAAATGGTGAGACAAATGGCGATCGGCAAAACTGCCGTACCAATCAACTCCACAAACACCACAAACTGCATCGAGAAGCAAAAGGTGCCGCACAAGTCCTTGACCAAGACCAATTCCATCAAGTTGTGGACCGTTGAGTTAATCCAGCGACGGCGCTGTGATAGCAAGACTTTGAAATTGTCGGGGACTACCGTTTTGCACGCCGCTTTTGAAACAAACACCTGCTTCCGTTTGGGGAAGGTGCGCAACATCAACGAAGTGAGGTAGCGATCCTCACCCAAGAGCAATAAATTCTTGCGGTGCAAAGTCTTGACGTTGTTATCACTGTATCGCTCCACGATATCGGGATTGGCTAGAATGGGGACCCAGTAGCCGTCATCGCCTTTGGGGGCCTTGATGCGGTACATGCTAAAGCACCCGGGCAAGCAGGTGACACCCCCGAAAACCGACTCAAACGCCTTGGCTTGGTGGTGCGAGATGTAGTACTCGAATACCTGAATCGCCGTCACCCACGTCTGGCTCTTGTTGGAGATTTTCGTTTCGCCACACAAGCCCATAATCGCCGGATCGCGCACCATTTCCGCCGCCATGTGGGTGACAGAGTCTGGGAACACTTTGGTGTCGGCGTCGACCATAAGCACCATCTCGTAAAACTCTGCCATCATGCCAGTGATGCGCCAAATGCTGTTGAGCAACTCAAACTCCATATCGGTCATGCGCTCGTCAAACATAACCTTTTGCAAAAATGACATGAGAATAATCTGCGAGTCGCGCTTACCCCGATTACCGGGTTTACCGGTACTCTCTTCGGCGGGGGTGCCGCATTTCACCACGCAAACTACGGGCACTCTCTGCTGCTTCTCCACAGGCACGGTCTCGTCATTGTACTTGTAAAAGCCGGCGTAGACCTTGGCCATATTGTGGCGTTTGCTACCCTGGGCGACAGCCACGTACGAGTGGGCGACCACGTCCTGTGGGGGCACAGTAAAGTCAGAAATCATTGCCAAGGCGATATCTGGGGTAGTCATGTCGTTTCCGGACCCCTTGATGATACCGTCACATATGATGACAATAAGCTTGTGGGAGCTGGGATAGTCGGTGGTAGCGAGCGAGTCCAAGGTGGTGCGCAATCCCAGCTCGTCTTCCGAGTAGCAGGTGACCAAGGTCATAACGTGGGCCAAGGGGTAGCGGAACGGCTGGTATTCGACGGGTGGCTGCGGAACCACGTCCGGGTGGATAATGTCCGAGGAGAGGCCGTCGATGGGGACAGACTCGTCAAGGCGGTCAAAGGGGTTGTACTGAGACGCTGGGCGGGACAAGAGGTCGATAGCGGGCAGCAGGCCGTCGCTCGCGAACATCGTGGACAGCCGGATAGGCTTGGCGGCGAGGCCGCCGGAGCGGGTGGTCGCGAGCCTGTTCATGGCGGCCGCCTGGGTAGTCATGGTGGTAGCGGAGAAGGACTTGCTCATGAGACCCTCGGTCTCGTAGTAGCCGGCCAAGTCCTGCTGCGGGGGCGGGATGGCGGTGGTCAAGCCGCGCTCGGCGCGCATAAACACACTTTGCCGGTTCGTCTTTTGGGGCTTGTAGTTTGCTCTGGCCTTGAGCGGGACCGTTTTCACCTGGCCACCAATAGCGTTGCTGCTGTCATTGACCCAGTCCTCGATTTCCTTGTTGCGGGCGGCCATAGACTTGTTATCGACAACGGTGGCGCCCTGGCGGCGCGAGAGGAACCAGCGATAGTAGCAGGCCATGATGAATTTCGCCACCACCACCAGCAAAATGAAGACGAGGGACACGATCAAGAGGACCTTGGAGGCGATGCAGCCGACCGACTCATAGTCAACGACGCCGACCTTGATGATTTCGGTAAGGCACCTTGCCATGTGCCGTTCCTCGGCCTTGGTCAACACGAGGGACACGTCGTGGCCCTTGAATAAGGGATCATCGCGCAACTGATCGAAAAAAGTGGGATAGGTAACATCGTCGGTGGAGAGCCAGTTGATCAAGTCCAAGTCCATGACCGCGCCATTGTAGACCACGAGGTTACGTGACGAGTTGCGAATGTCAGTCCATTCAAAGTAGACCTCTGCGGCGGGTTTCAACGAGTAGAGGGCGCTGCGGGCGGACGGGCTAGTGTGGCAGGCCCAGCCCGGGTAAAAGTTGGTAGTGTAGTTGGGCTCGGTGGTCCCGTTCTGAGCAAACAACTGGCAGGGCATGTACCAGGCCAAGTTGTCGCCGTCAAAGGGGATGGAGCAGTTGTCGCGGGGCTTGATCAAGCCCTTACAGTTTCCATTGACGTTCTGGAACAAGAAGCTGGCATCCATGCCGCCACCGTTCACGGGGGGGTACAAGACGTTGGCGCCGTTGGTGATGCCGGCGGCCGCCGGATGTTGAGAGGAGGTCAAGTCGTAGGCGTCTCCATTGATAATCATGTAGCCGCTGCTGACAAAGTTGTTTCGAACGCGGATGGTCCTGTCGGAACAGACAGTTCTGGTAAAGCCAAAGGTGATGTAGGCGACAAAGGCACCAACATAAAAGACGCACGAGATGAGGCCGATCTTTTCGCGCCACGCAAACTGGCGGTCCTTTGTGGAGAGACCAAACAAGCGCAACAAGGGGCCCGGGGCCCAGAAGGTGATGAGGTAGCAGTAGACTTTCCACGGGTAAATGCGGCTTTCGACCGCGGCTTTGTGGGAAGGCTGCGAGGAGTAATTGCCGGCGAGAAGGGGTTTGCGAGGAGGCGAGGAGCGGTATGTGGTGTCGTGCTCGTCGTTCAAGCCCGTATACTCCCTTGGCTTTGGGAGAGAGGGGCCGGGCGACGGGGAAACGGCCGATTTCGAAGGAAGGTCGACCAAGGGAATGGCGTCATTTGTATCGTCCTCGGCGAGAAGCCTCGTGTCTGGCCGAGTAGGGGAGTCGCGGGCGGGAGAGGAGCGGGATGGGGACGCAGGAGCGAGCGGGACACGAGAGGGGGAGGCGCGGTTGGGCAGGGCGCGAGAGGGAAGGATGCGGAGAGACGAGTCGTGACTGGCGGAGGGCAAGTGGTGGGGCGAGTCTGCGGCAAGAGCCGGATTCAAGCCGGTGGAGGACGGCAAGATCTTCAAGTGGCCCAGCTCCTGGTTGGCGACCTGGGTGTAGTGGTAGTTTGGGTGGTGCTTGTCTATTTTGGCACGGTTGTGTTTGACGAGGGACTTTTTACGGGAGACGTCGGTCGCCTCGAGGTCGAACTCCTGGTACCTCAGCAGAGTATGTTTCTTGTAGGGCATGGCGAGGAGAGGGTATGTGTGACGGGTGGTAGGAAGGAATGTGTGCCAGGTGTTACAAGGGTGACGGGCGGTAGGAAGAGGATGTGCGTCAGGTGTTACAAGGGTGACAGGAGGAAGAAGAGATGAGAAGAAGACGAAAGAGTTAGCAAGCAGAAACCAAATCTAAAAAAAGCTGCTACAGAGAAAAGGAATGCCGGCGTGAGACTGGTGAGCCGAAAAACCAAACAATGCGAATTTAGCGAAAAAATTAAAGCCGGCGGTAAAATTTAGCGAGCAATGCTAATTAGTGAGCAAAATATGATTTGGTACGATTTGGGGAGAATCAAGGATTCTTGGGAGCCAAGTGTCGCAGACCCGGAGATCAATGTTATTCGGGGGCTGATTGAAAACTCGAGGAAAGGATTCTATCTAGTGGGAGAGATCTACCAGGTGGGATAGGATCAAGGAAGCAAGACTTATGGGGGTAGAGCTTTTTGAGGGAAAACAACAGGCGGTAATTTAGTGATGGATTATCTTTATTCCCGGGTTAACGTGCAGCCTTCCGCGAAAGAAATTCCAGGCGAATACCACACCCAAACAATTCTCACGAACCAGAGCCAAAACGTTCCTAAAAATATTAAAGAACGTTGCTGAAAATAATATGTATATCTTTATCACTATAAATAACTTTAACTAAATAATACCCCAATATCAGATTAACGGGTCAGGGAAATTAGAAAATAAATCTAATTTAATCACCTGTTTCCTAATCGGGACACTTTCATCACTATCGCCGATTTGCGCTTAATCGCACACCGGAAAATAGTATTAAACAAGCCTCGTTTTTCGCCCTGTTCCACGCCGATCCCCGGCTTTTGCCCTACCGTGGTGCCTGTTGCTGGACCCGTTGTGCGGGGTGCCTGTCGCTAATCCCGTCGTGCGGTGATGCCTAATACTCTACCGTTGCGCCTAATCACCGGTTCCTTTTTACCCGTGTACCTGTCGTAATGTTCGCGAATATCCGTAGGTGTTTTTTTAATATCGTACAGACGCTTACACTCCTCCCTTTCCTAGCACTTTCGGTCTTGGTCCATCTCCAGCCTCGTAGAATCACTCCATCATATACCAGCACATTATATGACTGCCCGCCTCTTTTCCCCGGGCCCGTGCTTCTGGATGCACACCATCAACTCGCGCTCTAACCCAGGGATCCGCCGGCTGTAGGGGATTAGCCGTACGGCGTACTCGTGGATTGCCCCGGCTAGCGCCTGCTCCCGGCACCAGCGCCCGTCGATCCGGTTGAGCGCTGTCACACACGCCACCGCTTCTCGCCCCACGAGCTTCGACACCGGACACTCGGTCCATGTCCGTGCCTCAATCGCTATCCTTCGCATCACCTGCCACGCCCGGCACACCATGTATCGCCGCGCATACTCGCAGAGTTCCGGTATCACACCCGCCCCATCGCACAACTGCCCGAGCCGCTGCAAGCACACGCTCCGGCTGCGCGTATACGCCTGGCGGCTGCTCCCCTGCCACCGTCCGAATATCTGCTCTTCGCCGCTCCCACAAAGCCGCCGTACCATCTCCTCCGCGCTTTCGATCAGGTACTCGTCGCTGGCATCGCAGAGTGTCGCGGCTTCCACTTCGTCAAACTCAAAGAGGAACGAGCTCGCGTACATGTCCTTGATGTGCGCTTCCGCCGCCTCCTGCTGAATCGCATTGTTCGGGCTCGACACGAGCGCAGGCAATACCATCGCGCAGATCGCATCGTGATGCCGTATCTGCAACACCTCATCGTCTTCGCTCGGCTGTTGCGCGTCTGTGCTGCGAACAGGACTTTGTTCCACGCGCAACTGCATGCTCCGCGTAATCAACAGCCACAACCGCTGGTCAAACTGCGTCATCGCCTGGTGCTCAGGCCGCAACAGCCCTTCCACAAGAAACGCCACTAGCCTGTACGAATCCTCCCACACCGCGCAGCCAATGCTTCGGCTCGCGACTACATGGAGCGCCGCATCTAGTGCCGCGTGCAATGAATGATCGCTGAAAAAACACAGCCAGTCCAGAGCGCTCTCCACCGTCTGCCGCGCAATCTCGGTGCACTCGTGGCCCATCGCAACGAAGGATGCGATTTGCGACTCGGAGAAGAGCGCACGCGTCCCGGGCAGCGCTGCCGTCAACTTCTTCTTCATCTCGTCTCGTGTCGTGTACGGACAGAGCATGAGCTGGCTTGCCAGCGCCAAGACGCGCGACCGGATCTGCACACTCTCTTCTCGAGCGAGCACATGCATCACGTCAATGACGCACCGCTGAAGATTCGTGGGCCGCTCCTCGTCCGTGCGGCCCTTGGACAAGATAGGGTACAAGGCGCACTTTCGAATCTTGCTCATTACCTGCTCAATATCACCAATTGATAACACTCCCCGCACAAGCGGGTAAAGCAGCAGGAAGCACTTGATCAACGCCACCACAGAGTCAGCGTACGTCTGGTCCACGAGATCGTAGTCGACGGGCACCTGCACCCAGAATGCAAACATCAACCGCTGCAATGCCTCAGGAAACTCTGGTCCCGCTGTCGAACCCTGCTGGAACGGGATGCTCAAGTCGTGAAAGGCCCGAAACACAAAAAGATTGAGTGCTGGCCACTTGTAGCTTACAAGATGTCGCATGTACGCCACAATTCCCTCCCACTTGCTATTGTCCTCCACCGATCCTATCGTCATGTACTTGCTGCAAAGCGAAACGAGACCGCTCATGTGGAGACGGAAGCTCTCTAGCCAATCCTTCTTGCGATGCGTAACCACGCCGAAATCGATCGTGCACTCGAGCGTCCGCACAATCACCATGCGATAACTATAGTCCCACGCGCCCTCCACCAGCTGCAAGATTATGCAGTGGGCGTCCATGATCTGGTAAAAGGTCTGGATAGACCCGTCGCGCACTTGCGCTCGCGACTCGGAAAAAAAGTCCACGAGCGCCGTCAAGAGGTAAATATCGAGAACGCAGTACAACTCTTGGGTGTCCCGCAGCTTGTTCGCCTCGAGAAATTCGCTCATACCCGTAGGCGTGGGCTCGAGGTGGGCAAGCCCAGACGCCGTGGCCCGCTCGGCTTCTCCCAACCGCAGCTTTATACAGTCAGCAATGCTCCAGAAATAGCTGATGGCGCTGAATGATATGTTCAAGTCATAGTCCTGCGACACAAAGTGGCCAAGCGAGTCCACCAAAAGCTGCACTTGGTCGCGCGGCAATATCGACAAAAATTCGTCCAAAATGAGCTTCAAGGTCCCAAAGGAAGACCCAACAAGGAGCTGTCGTTTCTCACGCAACACGCTGTCCTTCACCGTCAGATCTGGCTGCTGCATAAAGGGCGTGTTCAATATCCAAAAAACTTGACGACACGAATGCGTATAGTGCTTATCGTACTTGTCCATCAACTCATGTAGTGTTTTTAAGGTGATGAGGTGGATCTCAGTCTCGCAGTTCAATACCAACAGTTCTTGAGGCCTTCCCAAGTCAAATAGTGCAACCAAAATGGCACAGAAAGCTTGGAGCGATTTAGCGGACGCTTTCAAGTGCATTTGGTCGTCCGCCATTGCGAACCCGCCGGTCGCTACTTGCTTGATGAGCTGGCTGAAAACCTGCGCCACAAATATTCGTAGGTTGTAGTTGGCGCTTCGGTTCTGCGTGAAACCAACGAAAAACTTTTGCAACACTTCCCACGTTGCATCTTGCATCAACAAAGAGGGATTAAGATTTATGGCACCAACACTCTTGAAAATGTCAAGGAAAAAAGTCTTGTTGTAGGGACAAATCGTAACGAGCGAGCTCAGTTCCACTGCCTTCATCTCGCGGAGCCACTCCTGGTCTTGTTCGTGTGCAATAGAATCTGAGAGCGAAATGCCCGAGAGAGCTACGAGTGCCTTTATCACATAGTCAAACGGCTCCGACAGGAGCTGGCCAATGCTGGCGAAAAGCCGTGACCGACAAGCGGCAAAGCCTTTCACCTCAGCCGCAGCTATGGTCAGCATACTGTCGTCTGGATTAAGCTTGTGAAGCTTTACCTGCGAGAGACTGGCGGAATCGTCCGGGCCGTTGACATAGTATTCACACCACTGCAAAGTCTTGAAGTAGACAAGCCACGACAACTTCCAAGTAGAGCCAAGAGAGACCGCAAGGTTTGTAGCACAACGGAAACACACCAACTGCCGCGGGCCAAAGTAGCGTGAGGAGTTGAAGGTATCGTGCGATTTTGACATGGATGCGTCGGGCAGTTTGGCGGCGGCAGAAGCTGCGGGGGCCACTGGGCCATTGCTATTAAGAGTAGAGCTAATAGACCCGACAATTGACCCTCCGAGCGCAAGCAAGTGCTTCCCCTGTTCCTGCAAGTGCGAGACCGAGTTGCGCTGCCAGTTAGTTTTGGAGGCAGACTCGTAGCTGGCATTGCTTGTGGTGGCCTTGGACAACATTACCAAGAGACCGCTTAAAGCTTGCTCCATTTCCAATATCCCTGCACTGTGGGCGAAACGCTGCAAGGAGCGCACAAGTAGGTTAAAACTATCGTTGTCGAGTTTGGAGTATAGAAAGCGTTCAAACATGATGCAAACATCGGGATAGACTGTGCCTATGAAGGAAGACGTGTATGAGGTATCGTTCGTGCCTGGGCTGGGAAGCGACTGGACTTGTGCCCATAGTCCTTCCGCAATGGACACAAGAATGGAAAATGCGAGGCACACATGGTAGTTTTGAGAAATATCGGATGGAGGCTCCAGCTTGTCCAAGTGATCAATGATGGCAACTTTCATATTGGAGCGGATGCTAAAGAGAATGTCTTGGTCGTTGGGAAGAGCAGCTTCCTTTGCTTCAGAAGCAGATGTATTTTTCATTGTGGGTTCGCGCAATGTGTGGGATGTAGGGACATTATCTGTGACGAGATTTGAGAGAATCATGGTGACCTCCTTTACGACACCGCGCTTCTGAGGCTGCGCATCGAAAGTTTCGTAAACCACTCGTATTGAGCTAAAGTCAGCAAATAAACCCCGGTAAAGCTCCAATACCAAGTTCATCTCCCAATCCGCACGAGATTTCTGAGCATTAACGAGCATGTGATTCAAGCAACTGAGAATAAGCTCGCATTCTACTTGTAATTCCGCCAAAGGTGAGAGCATCATTATTGCGTGACAAATTCTGATAGCACGTACGCACAGAGGGAACTGTTTGCTGGAGCTGTTGATTATATTAAGAAGTGTTGGAACAAGTTTGGATCGCAACAAGAAGCCCATGGGTGTCTTTCCAGAAAATAGCAGGCGGTGACGCGAGAGTATGTTCTCCACTATCTCCATTGCCAGGCAAACAGTGATGGAGGCGAATTCTGGGACATGAGTAACGCTCTTGTCGTCCATCCGATCACATAAATCTTTAAAAATGAGAAACCGCTCCAAATCATGACCGGTTACGACAACGGTCTCATCATTGTCTAGTTTTATTGATTCCGATATAAGGTCCTGAGAGTCATTGCGCTGCGATCTAAAACTCGAATCAAAGACGTCACTTAGTATTTGCTGCAACGTGGCCGAGGCGGAGTTCTGGACTTGAGACAGATGGGGAGATTTGGTCAATGCGCAGCAAATCGAGACAGCCTTTACCACGGCGTCTTCCGACTGGTCGGGATACCGAATCATAAGGGGAGGAATGCACTGTAGAATACGCAACAGGGCCTCGGGAGAAGAGGACGCAGCTCGAGCCAAGCCGTCCAAGAGGACCGGTAGCAAATGCGTCGGGACTACGGCGGCCGTGAAAAGCTTCTGAAGAATCAGAATAGCCACAAGTATTATTTTCGAATAGCCAGTATCACACAGGGCGACTATGAGACGGCTCAAGTCGGAGCGCTGATCCGGAACGAGAGTGGTCTCGGCGACAAGTGCATTCTGATCAAGGAGTTTCAAGCTTTGTATGGTAACATCGCACAGTTGGCGGATTGAGGGTGCTTTGCGTTTACATTCCGAAGCCAATGATTGTAGCTCAGTCACAAGAAACAGAACTTTGTTCATCTTTCATGCAAGTCAACTCGATTAAGCTTTCGAAATTGTACGTGTCTCCTCACGGGACTGGTACAAACCTTAATGTGCAGGATGTATGCGAATGCTGCTTGATTTGATTCATGATAAGAAAGTGTCTCCGCCGAAATAATCCCTACAACGTAATGGAGACGGCACAAGACCGTCGTCTCAACAGGATGCACCCATCTACTTAGCACCAAAAGTGGTAGAGACGCCAGTACCATGGCTTCTCCTTCCACACAGATTTGGCTTCTTCACGTGCGACCGCGGCGTCTATGGGGTCTAAAATCACGCGTCCCGTCATCAAATCCATCTCATCGGCCTTAATATAAAGCTGCCAGTTCCGCGTCCAAAGCTTGTGTCCAAAGTAGCAAATGAACACAATCGGAGCCGCCAAGAATGCTTGGAAAAACAGCCCGGCATCAAGCTTGGGTCCGTCAATGGGGAAGAGCGCGATGTAAAACTGCGATATTATGATCGCCACTGTCACAACTATGGCATAATATGCCCCCCAATTTCCTCCAAAAGCCTTGTATGGCGCGCTATCCTTGCCATTCGGGATGCCTTGCACTTTACACGCATAGTTCACCCGCACGTGTGTGATGGCAACCGTCATCCAAATGAAAATAGGCGCGAGCCCAGATGTCGCCAATAGCCAATTGAACACCACCGTCTGAGCTGGCGACACACATACAAACGCAATGAGCCCGGTTGAAAGACATAGACAAATGGCATACATTGGTCTTCCTTTTTTATCCAAGTGCATGAGAAACCGCGGTCCGTGCCCAAACTGAGCCAAAGTCACAAGGGGCTTGTATGCTGCAAATACCAGGGCATTTGCCACCGATAGCACCGAAATAAGAATGACGGTGTTGAAAACCAGTGGCAATCCTTTGATTCCGGCGTTTTTTATGGCAATGACGAACGGCGATGCCGACTGCAGAGAGTTCCCCAAGAGAGCAGGATCGTTATATGGAACCATAAAGCAAACAAGAATTATGCTGACCATGTAGAACATGGTAAGCCGCCAAAATACCTGCTTCATGGCGTGGCGCAACGCCTGTTTGGGTTCCTTGGAATTTGCAGCTACAATAGCCACAAGCTCCGTGCCGGCGAAGCTGAATGCGGCATTCACTAACGTATTCAAGACGCCTCGGAATCCATTCGCAAAGGAGCCAGGATCGATCCAATGACGTCCTCCGATATACCCCTGTGCTCCTCCTCCTGAAACTATAACAATTCCCAAAACAATAAACCCCGAAATTGCGGCGATTTTAATAATGGAGAAGACCAGTTCCCCAAAACCATATCCCCGAACTCCAAAAATGTTGAGGCAGCAAATCACCACGTAAAAGACTGCCACCCATACCGCGGGGCTGATGGGACTGTTCCAAAAGTCGATGGTAAGGGAAGCGCCGACAAGCGACAAGGGAATGGAAGCTATCCATTGTAAACAATAGTTCCAGTTCATGGCAAACGCCCACGATTCGTCGACAAACCGCGAGTTGTACTCCAAAAAGTTTCCGCGCAGTGGATAGATACTGCTAATTTCTCCCAAAGATTGGATGGTCGAAAACATTAATGTTGCAATTATGGAGTACCCAATCACAACTCCTCCAGGACCAGCGGTAGAAAGGGCTGTGGCGCTGCTGATAAAAAGACCGCTGCCAATGCACCCACTCAAAGCGATAAGTTTCACCTGATACTCACTCAAGTAATCTTCCAACAGGGCAACATCTAGAGACTCTGTGTCTGTGGGAGGCGGCGATAGCTTGAAGGAGGAAAAGAAATCGGCAACCTTGCTTCGCGGCGCGCTTGCGGTATACTCTACTATGGGTCGTTGTTGCTTGTCACTCAGTTTCGTGTCGAAAGTCATACCTGTTGGCAAACGTCAAGATGGCTTCGATTGAATATTTTGACACTCTTTATATTTGATCAGCCTCGGAAGAGCTGCTGTGCGTTATCCAAGGCGTTGTATGCTTGCCGAGGCCGAAATATAGGTCCTAAGGCGATGTCTAGTCGCCAAGAAAGTTGAACCAGGTCTGGAGATGGTTGATGCCCAGTGCTTTGGTTATCAGAGAAAATTTGAAGAAAATCGAGGTCCCAAAACGATGTCCGATTAAAAAAAAGGAGATTCTGATTGGGTTGCTGGGGAAACTTCCGTGGCGATGTTCCGAGGATAAAGGATGCACCAACTCCAAAGGTGATGTTCCGTGGTAATAGGGGGTCCGACGCGAAGGATGCTGCGTGCCGAATATCAATATGCAATGTCTCGATTGATTTTCGACGGGCCAGCCCAGAAAGTAGTTTGCCGTGGATATTCAGAGACTCGACGCAATGTTAAGTCTTCACTTTCAACGGGCAGCGACCTAAGGCAACGTTCACAGGCAAAAACTGATAAGCAATGACCTAAGGCGACGTCAAAAGTTCGAACGAGAAAGCGGGGTACTTTGGTGTTTCCAACTCCGACCGCGCTGGTAAAATTCTGGTATCCTACTTTGGACCAGGAAGTCGGTCTGAGAAGTTAGAAGGCACGAAATCTGTTAGCGCGATGCTCGCGGGGAAAGTGCACACCGAGAGGTTAAGGTTTTTTTCGAGATGACCATCGCGTCAATAACGTCACAAAAGTGCGAAAAAAATCAAGAGCCGAGAATATTTCTTCCGCTTCTCCAGAGCACCTAAACTTGCCAATAGAATTTGAAACAAAAACCTACCAAAAAACCCCAAGGCCGAAACAAGATGGCGCAGTATTTTTCGAGTGCAAACTTTCAAAAGCAAAGCTCACAAGCGCGGCCCTATTTGGCGCGACTGATACGGCTCTTACCCGCATAGTCTTCACCGGCATAATATGCAGCATCACCACAAGTGGCTCCGCATATCACCGAGTGTTGAACGGGGCTCACTTTTTTTCGTCACTTGTGCATGCACGGTGGTTTCAAGAAAAAAATACTGCTTAAGCGGTTTGGTCTGCCGGATAAGTGGAAACGCAAGTAAGTGACTCCACTCCAAAACCAGCTGATGCGCGATCTCCACGAGCCGACCTGCTCATGATCCTAATATGGAAAAAAGGGGCAGATTCCACAGGAGGATTCGTCTCAGCGATGCGGAGTGTTCAGGGATGGTTACGAGCGAGGATTTGGTACGGGCTTTTCCGTGCGCGCGTGACCACACCGTTTGAAAATGGCAAGAGTTGCCGCCAACATTGGGGAAGAAAAAATCGCGGTATGCAAGGCAAAGCTACAACACGTTGCCCAGTTACACAGAACGAAGCTCGATTTTCCTTGAGCTGTGTCGGTTCAACCGTGACCCTACAAGACCAGCAACCCGTGGTGAAAATGTTAAAAAATTTACTATTAATTTTGAATTGATTCATATTATCAGTAGGTTTGAAGATCTCTCTATTGGGATCCTTTGGAAATGCAATGTGCCCTATTTCGGACTGGATTTGAACTCTAGCTGCCTCGTCAACTCCTTAATTTGAAGCTCCAATTTTGATTTCTCTGTAATCAAATGCGTAATGTATTCCGTCGCCCTTTCTAGAGTCAGCGACTTGTTTAATCTGTTTACCGCATTTCCTTGGCCCATCATTGCGTCCTCGCTAAAACTGTCACTACCCGGGATGTGGAGCGGCACGATTTTATTCAACTCGGCGATTTTTGCGTTAATTTTCACGCGATAACGCTTTTCAATTGTGTTGTGGGCTAACCGTTGGGACGGGCTGAGCCGCTTCCGCGGCCGCTTCTTGGCCCCTGATGAAGTAATTGTTATCGCAGAATCGAATTGCGCCAACGTGCCTGCACATGGCTCTCCTAGCGGCCCCTCCGTGCCGCTAGCGGGAAGAGCCGACATATCCCTGATGTAGCGGCCCATTTCTCCGCATGTGACGGAGTCAGAGGAGACGCGAGTTCGCGGAGAGTTGTAATCGTTCATCAAGTTGGTGCTACTGTAAGATGAATCTTGCCCCTGGCCCGCATCTACCACGTTGTAGTTGCTAGTTGCATTTGTTGGCCTAGCTTGGTTGTACATGGATACCGACCAACTCAGTCCAGTGTAGCTGGGGTAAGAGCATTGTTCGCTAACAGTGCTATTACTTCGTGAAGAGTAGTGTTCCACAGATTGTGTCCCGACCGAACCGGGATTCAACGAGTAGCTTGCGCTTTGCGACACTGGCGGATAATTAACTAGCGACGTATGGTATGCCGGCTCAATGCGTTTCGGAAACTGCGAAGTGAGCGGAGAGTCTGTCGAGTTTGAGCGTGTGGAGCTTGTTTGAAGTCTTTCCAGAGTATACTCTAGTGCTGATGACGTGTGATCAAACTTGTTGGAAGCCACATAGGTACCGTTAAATGGGAGGTATTGGGGGAGAGTCAGGGAAGCCAACTGTGTTGGTAGACGTGGCTCTTCTGTGTATTCGTGTGACCATTTAGGCGAGTCGCGCGACGCAGTGGCTACCGAAACCTTATCAAAGCCCATCAAGCCTCCTATCTAGTTCAATATAAAGTCGAAAGCAAAAGACTTTGTGCAGACAAGTGTCAACTGAGCAGCAAGTTTCAAACTAGAGCCAAAGCGTCTAGAGCCATGCTTTTTATGCTTCGATTCTAGAGATGCGCCTTTCGGAGATATCTCTCGCCTACAATATTTTAAAGGAAACCCCTTTTGCTTTAAATCACGAATATTATTTATAAATGTGGGTGACACGGAAGCAACCAATCACGCTTATCTAGTAGACACAATTAAATTCGCTATTCGCCTTTTGCAACCCAATAAGAATGCCCCGTTACCATGTTATTTGCACGGTTGTTATTGCAGAGTTGCGAAATGTGTTGCTGAAGCTCCTGAAGTAAAATATTGAAAGTGGAAAGCCGCAAATGGTGGAAAATGCAGAGGCAACTACACACGGAGTGCAGTACACATATTACAATCCATCAATTTGTTTCTGACCACGATGCGATGTGATTCCAACCATAGCGCGAGCCGTGAAAGTGTGGGCACGATTTAGTCAGGTCTTCGATATTGTACTCGTCTTACTTAATCTACCCTGCGTATGCATGACGTAGTGGAGCGCGTGAGTCTCCAGCGACGAGAATCGTTGTCAAAGATTTGAGACTGACCATTATTTCTTTTTGGAATCTCATCGGAATTATGATTCTCAGAATTACTAAATTCACTCGAATTCGCCTCAGGTCTGAAACTCTATTGAACAGGGCAACCGTGAGCTGTAGCAGCCCACGAATTCCGTTTGGTTACCTATGGGTAAACTCATAGCCAGTTACTCAAGCAGATATCATAGCTTTAGCGCATTGCTATTGATCTCTTGGTATATTGTATGCCAGGGGAAGGTAGGGGGGTCGATGTGCGGGAGTAAATACACGGAAAATGTCTGAAAGGATTCAATCTCTTGGCGAGAGAAGAATGAAAAATTATTCTTACTCAAAATCCCGTTGAAACAAGAGGAAAACTTGTAAGGTCAACTGCTACCGAATTTCAAGGATTTTATTTTGCATCAAGGCTAGGCTCGTAATCCTTTGTGACCGCAGCAAATTATCCTCGGTACAGCTCGGCAAAAATTCTGGATTTGGTTAAATTTTTTTGGTATGCGGTGCGCACGGACTTGTCAAAATAATATAATTCAAAACTTTCTTTTTGAAATTTCGCCAAACGACGATCTGAGAAACAAAGTAACGCTATTCTCGGCTAAATTCAAGCATTACTGGTTTTTGGGCTATGATAAGTCCGCTTCAGTTGCAAGGTCTTGAATGGATCTGGGTCTAGTGTATAAAACTATAACATGGTATACCATAATCTCATGTCAAGTTATTGGTTCTGACAGTAAGTATCTTTTAGTGTGGATCAACACATGGCGTGTCTACCAAGTGTTGCACGTAGTTGCGTTCCCGCTGGTGCGCACTAGTACACAAAACTGCTCTCATAATTATCTAACAGGGCAGCTCAATAAACTCGCCGAAAAAAATGATACGTGGTACTGCAATTTTAGGTAGGCCGCAATCAACATTGACTATAAAAATCGTATCGGGAATGCCAAACTACACAGAGTCGCATAACAGTTCGGTATGAGGAAAGGGCATACAAGTTGAGAAGCTCACAAATTGGAATTCGAGTATCAACTACAGGCTGATCATCCTTAACGCATCCTCACCAAGCTACGAGAGACAAACACACCGTAAAGTGCGATTGTCAAGAGCAGGACCATGTTAGACAGGGTTGAAATTCCGTGATACTTTCCAAATTGCTTGGTCAAGGTTGCGTATTCGGGGGTTGCTTCGCCATTCGAGTCCACGTCTGCCCCAGAATCCTCTAAAGCCTTGCGCTGATTACTGAGCGAGCGGCAAGTGTTCAAGAGCCAAAAATAATTTATCGCCCCAGAAACAGAGGACGCAACTAACAAGGCGGTACTGACCGGGCAAACCTTAAACGGACTGAGTAGGCGGAGAACTATTGGGGCAACTGTTTGCGTAAAAAAGTATTTGGGGAACACCTCGCTCAGGACCCTTCGAAATTCACTTCGGGGTAAGGTTTTGAACAAAATCGGGGCAGCAACAAAGCCATAGAACGCAGGACCTCCAATGGCAAATGAGCAAGCCAAGAAGTGGTATGGGACAGTGGTGTTGAGGCCTAATGCATGGAAGAAAGACATGATTCTTGAGCGAGGTTCGTCGTGGAGTGGTGAAGCCTGGACAGGTGGAGGTGGCGGTCAGATATATTTCCGGTTACTTATATACAGGAGAAAATGGGCATTTCGGTTTCCAGAGACCGACGGAACAGAAAAAACACAAAACGAAACAGAACACGATTTGCGCGCGTGGGAACGCGCAGGAAGGCTTTATTTTTGGAAACAGCGTTTCTCTTCCTGTCCTTTTGAGCTCATCACATTGTGTTACCGTAAGGTTTGATGATGAGCATCAGCCTGAATTTGCTTCAAGTGTGTCCTAAAAAAATTGAAAAAGGAAGATTTGGCAGACACGAAATCAAAGATAAGCGATATCGTATATTCTTGGTTGATCGTTGTGTCCTACGAGGTCCGGGTCTCAAATGCTAGGGTTTACGCTCAAATTGTCCGTGATGCAATTGTTTTCGACGCACTCAAGCTTTATAGATCCGGTTTTGGAATACGAAAATTCAGTAGTGGCCGATAATATTGAACATTGAGCATAATGCATTTTGCCGATTCCTCTCATCGAAGGAGATCGCTTGAGTGCGGAGTCCCGCGCGTCTTTCAGGACTAGAATACCATACAAAGTCACTTTGAACTCCAAGACTGACATCGTCGCTCTTGGCTTTGCCATTCTCGTCCTCGCCAATACACTTGGTTTGTTCATAAACCCGAGCTGCGATCTCGGCCTTGTTGACAATGTCCTCCTCGATGCCGCACATGCTTGCCACGTTCATCCCAAACGATCCCGCTGCCGCACCCTCCTCTAACTTGTACAAAAATGTGATATTTCGAGATTCGGCTCCCACCACGATACCCATACGCAAAGGCTTAACTTGAGGATGGTGAATGAACGATGCTCCCAAACTGCCATAATGCGTCGCGAAGAATCCAAGCGGTTGGGAATGGGTGGCAACATGATATAACACTGCCTCTGCGATTGCATATCCATCACTGCTTGAACCGCCCCGTCCCAACTCATCGAGTATCACCAACAGTCGCGGTGTGGCATTGCTGAGAATCTTCTTCGTCTCTCCAAGCTCCACAAAGAATGTAGATTTGCCTTGCATGATGTTGTCGTTTGCTCCAAGGCGCGTCATTATCCGATCGACCGGAGTGAGCGTTGCACAGCTCGCAGGCAAATAGCAGCCAATCTGCGATAAAACCACTGCCAATGCCGTCGTCCTCATAATAGTGGACTTTCCTGCAGCATTGGCGCCTGTCAAGAGACCAAATCTTGCCTCTGCTCCTCCCAAGCATACATCGTTCGGGATGAATTCCTGAGTCCCGGTAAAGCACGGGTTTCTCAAGTCTTTGAATGAGAGCCACCCTTCCTGCGACGCACTTTCATCCTCCACAAATTGGGGACGACATGAAGGTGATCCAAGCGACTCGGAAGTTCTGGCAAGCGAAAGCAAACAATCGATCCGGGCAATTACCTTGACGATCGCCAGCCACGTTGTATAGTGTTGGTCAAATTTCTCGTACATTCTGCCTCTCAAAGTTTCGCAGACCATTTTGTGCGTTTCACGCTGCTCCATCAATTGCTTTACGAGCTTTTTGACGGTGGGCGACCAGTATCGCCGTACTTTGGATGTGGAGCCCATCTGCTGCCAATCGTGAGGCACGTGTTTCACCAATCGGACCGGCAACTCTATCAAGAAGCATTCTTTCCCAGAGTCACGGTATGCTAATTCCTGAGATTTGAAGGTCTGCTTGTATTCTTTAAGGCATGCATTCAATTCGCTTTCCAATTCGGCGATTTTAGATTGGGATTCGTCAAACGGAACGTCGACGCCTTTACCAGGAACGACTACATTCAGCGCTGCTTGCTGACGGTCGAAAGCGTCTTCCCATTCCCCCACGATGTCCCCCAAATTCTTTGGGAATTTGCTCGAGAGCTCACTCATTGCGCCGCATTCAGGGCCCACGAGGTCGCGAATCTGATCGGCAAAGAATCTGACTCGCTCAAAGCTTTCGATCACTTTGACAAATTCTTTAAAAGGCAACAGCTTGGCGTGAATTCGAGCCAAGAGACGCTCAAGATCAGGAAGCCCCGTGAGAAACTGCTCCAAAAGCGCACGTAATTCGAGACCAGGCCCGATCAAGTGATCAACGGCATCGAGCCGTTTGTTGATCTCGGTCACATTCATCAATGGATGCAACACCCAATTTCTAAGAGCTCGTTTACCGAACGGCGTGATGGCGCGATTAATCAAACGAAACAAGGTACCGCGGTCGCTGCCATCGAATGAATTATTCAATAATTCCAAGTTATTCAAGGTAGTCCCATCAAGTATCAATGTTGAGGACTTGCTTCGATTGATATCGTACGGATGAATGTTGCCCAAGGACATGATCGACTCGTCCAACATCAATGACTTCAAGTAGAATAAAAGACCTCCCAAGGCGGTAAATGCGAGCCGCTTGTTATCTTTGCAGTCAACAAGGGCTGCGGGATATCGAGTGTAATCATCAAGATCCTTTGCATCGTAGTATTTTGCTCGCACAAGTCTCTCCGCGGTAGTGTCATAATCCCAAAATTCCGTAGTGGGATTAAGACTGTTCCAAATCTGAGTGGTATTGGGTACACTGAACCTGATAATCTTTGAAGCGTGGCCGGAAAGGTTGTGCTTCTCACATATGATCTCTGTAGGCTTGATTTGAGCAATCAATGTGTCTAGCTGCGTCAAGTCGGCGTCGTCTTTGAACTCAATCAAATTGACTTCGCTAGTAGCGGTATCCACAAACGCGACGCCAAACATCGGTTTACCATCAGGCAGTAAGTCCTGTTTGATGGCCAAGCAATAGGTTGCCAATTCATCGCTCAACATGTCCATGTCGGTTAAAGTGCCCGCTGTCAAAACGCCTGTGAGCTCTCGTTTGATGATCTTCTCCTCCTTGGCGCCACCACCGCGCATTTCCTTGGCCAACATACTCTCCTTCTGGTCAACCTTTGCAACCTTATATCCGTGACTTATAAATTCCTTTGCCCAGTATTGGAAAGACATTTCTGGGATACCAGCAAGTTGCATGTTCGCTCTCCCTCCACCTGCGATCTTGAGATCAAATTCGGTGTTTGCAATACGAGCGTCGTTTTCATACAACTCATAAAACTTTCCCTTTTTGAAGAATACCACGGTATTCCACATTTTGGATTTGATTTCCCAGTACTGCTTTTCGAACGCGGTGAATTTGGACCAAGCCGACTGCGGAATGTATAAGGTGCGGGGATCATAGTTGGGATCCTCAGGACTCCGTTTTTCAGAATCACGAACATTGACGAGCCACTGATAGCGCTCTTCGTTTTCCTTGGCAAAGTTGCGCTTAGCGGTGGGCGAAGCTACTTGGGGTAGGGACGTCGACTTTTGCGACGGCTTCACAGTTGCAGCCTCGTATGCCGAGCCAGACTTGAATTTGCTTATCAGTGCGTTCTCTGCCTTGGGAAATTTCGGATTCGACCTTTGCGGAGATCTTCTGCTCGTCTTTGGTTTTCTTGTCTGGGGATCGTCCCTATCGGAGTTGTCTCCGAGATTATCATCTGATACATCAGTAGCAGCGTCGTCCATTGACTCGTCCTCACTTTCAGCTTTAGCAGGGGGAACAAAGTCAGGCTCCTCATCGTCTTCAGCTTCATCGTCGCTGTCAATCACCTTCCTTCTTTTCTTGCCAGATCGAGATCCTATTTGACTAGACTCTTCGTCGTCGGATTCAGCATAAGAAATTGCACGTGAGGTGGTTCTCTTCTTCAGAGAGATCGGCGACGAAAAGGTTGTCGTATCATTGGTCACGTCCGATGGGAAGGGAGACAGCGGTACGTGCTTGTGATCAGATACGACACGAGACAGGCCGACAGGACTACTGCTTTTCACAGTAGTGTCGGGAGTTGGATCAGTCGAGCATTGAGTGGTCGAAGTCAGACTCTCTTTCTCCTCTGTCTTGAGATTCGTCGTCTTCGGCTTTTGGGGCGACGCGGGACGGAAAAAGGACATGAGAGTCATTTGTTTCTTCGTTGACAGTCCGGTGGAATCCCCTTTCCGCATGCCCGCTTTCAGACGCTGGGGCGTTTTAACTTGCAGAACCATTGTGAGTTGAAACTATCTGATTGAGTTTCTGTTGGCGATCGGGTTTTCGTAAATTCATGAGACGCGTCGGGGTCGTGTCTGTAACCGCGTGTCACGAAAAAATTAAGTTTATGCGTTTGTGAGAGAAAATAGGGCGCGTCAAGCAGGGAAGCAGGGCGCAGCCGTATATTCGGCGATTGATACAGCTCACTTGTTTGAGACGAAGGAATAGCAAGACAAGCCTTGTGTATAATAAAGTGAATGAGAAATAGTCAAAAAAATGACTCCGACGCGGTTCGAACGCGTGCATCTTTACGATAGTAGAACTTGAGTCTACCGCCTTAACCACTCGGCCACAGAGCCTTAAAATGCTCCGATACGGGGAATCGAACCCCGATCTGCTCGGTGAGAGCGAACTGTGCTAGCCATTACACCATATCGGATTATTTTTTCTGGACCGAAAACCATGGTTAATGACACTGTATACCGCAAATCTAGCTTTTGAAGAAGTCAAGTTCGATGCGTTCGAGTGATCCGCAAGCTGGGGTACGAGGATGCGGTATGACCCTTGCTTCTGAGTGGTTCCTCCACAATTTTGCCATCACAAAATGCACTATTACGGCTTCATTTGTGACTCTGCGTCACGACCTATAAAATACTTGACGAGATCAATCGCAGCTATAGAATCTTCTCGACTGTCGTGTTCGCCACCCTGAATGTTGCGACTCAAATACGTGAATGCCAAGTCTTTGAGGCTATATCGAAATGTTGGCGTTGCCTTGAACTTGGGGTATAATATTGCCGTGTCAACAATCTTTTCGTGAATGAGACGCATCGCATTCATATCATTTTCCAAGCCATGGCCGACAAGAATGGTATTACTATTCATGTGTTTGCCCAACACTTCCATCAGTTTTTCGAAAGACACAGCATGTGGCTCTATTTTAGCCACACCAGAGTATCGTGTATTCAAGTCAATCACAATGCCTTTTGGTTTCACCAATACATCGAACACATCTCTGCCGGTCATGAAATCAACTGCAGAAATTCGGAGTAATTCGAAGCCTCGCGTAGTATAGCCCATTTCACAATCAATACCCAAGCATTTGCTCAGTACATAAGAATCGGCATCAAAAAGATCTTTGGTGTTGTGGTAGGGAAGGGCAGCATGTCGCTCTTCTGCGTTCTGCCACATGAACACGTGGTGGTCACATGTTTTGCACGGCTCCGAGTCAGAACCTTGTTCTGCGCCGCAACAGTCATACGCTCGCACGGTTTTGGATCGCCGCCGAAGCTTACCCTCATGAAACTGACATCCCACAGGTTTCGGTAAGGAAGAAGCATAGAGGGCAAACACGGCTCCACACCTAATACATGTACGCTTCGGGTCAGGCTCAACGTGTGCTGGCGCCTCCATTATATAGCCAAATGACTTCAAAGTTTCCGGTTTAATGACAAGCTTCTGTAATGCATCCCATATTTCTTCTTGACTCAAAGTCTTTTCGCGAGAGGCCTTTATCTTTTCAGGATGTGCAACATAATATATTTTCTTCTTGATTGCTTGTGCATACGTTGTGGAGGAGGTGGAAGAGGCGATCTCGTATTCCTGGGCAATGGATGTACTAACGGGGAGACGACAGTGGGGGTTTTTAGATTTGTGTGCAGCTACTAGTAGTTCGATGTAGCGCTTGCGTTCGGGCAAGGTCGCAGGTGCCTTGGAAGCCAACTCTCGGGGATGAACGAGTTTTGCGTCCGATATTTCAATCAATGGTTTCTTGTTTAAAAATCTTCTCATGTTTTCAGAGTACTGCAGTTCTGTGTGGCTTTTGTTTGCGATGGAATGCTCTTCCACCATGGCATCGGCCTGACATTTTTGAATATCCTCGTCCTCGTAGAACTCGCAGATTTTCATTATATTCCGACAGCGATGTTCATTTGGAACGTCAAAATGATTGATCTCGCGGGGCAATATGCGGTAGGTGTCTTCGTCGTCGCTTTGTTGCTCGGCACCTACGCTCTCGCATATCTCACTAGATGACTGGGCAATCTTCGGACTTCCTGAATTCACTTCGCAGTCGATCGAGTCCAAAGACAATTTTTTTGGGACATTGGGAGAAACAATGGCTGCATTAGGCTCAACCCGGGCGATTTTATGGGTAATTTGATCATCACTATCAAAACTCGTTGATCTCTTGAGTTTTGGCGGATCATTTTCATGACTTATTTCATGACTGAAAATGCAGTTTATGACGCTGCATTGTTGTCCCTCCCGAATTTGCGGGCATTTAATGGACAGGAAATAATCATCATCTCGCCGCTTGAACATGTGCGATGAATTTACGCCCTGGTTCATTTCCTAAATGCTTAGCTCAAGATTTCTGAACCACGTGACTCAGATGTGCACCGAAGAGCCGCTTGATTTTGCAGCCATCAATTTTGCAGCCATTATTACCGCAACCATTTCCAAAGCTTCAAGCTTCCGATTGATAAGATTTTGCAATGACCAAAGCCGTTATTCTATAGGGTAAAGGTGCTATGAATATAACTGAAGTTTTTCAAATTGAAATTTATAGGGATTTTATGCATAAGCTGATGGTTCTGAAGACTCGCATGTATTGGAAATACTGTCTTACACAATTGCATCCTGCTACAATTATTTGAAAAGTCGAAATACGCACAAAAAGTTAGGAAGTGGATTAAGTTTCTGACGACACCGCTTTACGCTAAAGTATTCATTTATCTAAACTTCTCGATACACGTACAATGAGGAAACGCAAAACTCTTTCCAAAACTACCTGTGGCGTTACCTTGAAAAGCCTTATCATGGCTGCCACTCGTAGATGGACCAGCCCTTACGATTCTGAATCCAGTGGAGGTAAGCCTGGGCGGGCGTTTTTCCAAAGTAGATCTCTCTAGAGAAGGAGTCAACGCCCATGGGGTACTCTTTGGCCTTTTCAATGACTTGCTCATATGCAGCCTGAGCACTCTTGGCATCCTCCACACTCTTGCCATCAGCAATGGCTAAATCGTAGGGCTTGGGGTGGCACTTCTCAGGCAAAAGGGAGTAGTACTGCAACCATTCCCTCACTCCTTCAGCGTTGTCCCCACGCATAGTGACAACTTCATGGCGGTAAGGGTTGTGTCTGGGACGCCAGTTTTGGCATTCATCAGAGTTGGCGATTTCGATAAATTTCGCAGTATTAATAACTTCCTTGTCGGCAACAGGTGCAGCGGATACTAAAGCCGGAACAGCAGCGAGAGACAATAAGATGTTAGCGGAAAGCATGATTGGTACTGGATTGATGAATGATAATCTCAAGCAACGGACCAGAATTACCGCCCATTTATAGGCAGCTAGGCACATCAGGATGAGTCTTAACCATTACTAATACGGTGGCATGGGGCCACGAAGCTGAGCCACACCACGACGGCACCAACAGACTCACTCAGATCGCTCACAAAACCTACCCTGCTTCGACCAGTGCTAAGCCCCCTACATTAATAAGCATCGAGATGTTGGAGACGAATGCTCAACAAGGTCAGCTCAACAATACTGCAGAAATTTGGGTGTAGTCGAGATTTCACAAAACTTCCGTGCATCACCCCACACTAATATTTCATGAAAGTCTACGCCTATCCTCCCTATCAAAGAGTCTGTAAGGTAGCTAAAATAGACGATTAGGTATCATGAACGATCAGTCAGTCATTTGTACGATTGGATGAAGAGAAACACTTATCCGATCGGTCAGCATTTAACGGTACGCGACAGGAGAATTGTTCGAAAAACTCCCGCAGTTCGTAGTTGCGCCTCGTTTCCGAGCCGCAATGTGCGCATGAGCATGGTCCACAATCTCAGCCATTGCCGTCAAACGGAAAAGGGCTATGTATAGCACGCTCTTCAGGCGCTCCACCATCTTTGAAAGGCCAATATGAACCACAAAGACGGATCAGTTTCTAAATATGGGTGGGCCCTTTGCACAAAAAGACTTTTCACTTTGCACCAACCCACTGAGGCGAGACCATTATTTGCCAAGCGATGCCAAGACTGGGGTCGTCAACGCGTGATCTCATACATCAGCCAAAGTAACAAATGCCTTGCCTGTGGTTTTACTCAATTTCTAAATCCTCGTACCCAATGCCACCTTTTCCAATGTCGGACGTGAACATCGCACAAGATGAGATCACCGACTAAACTTGCCTATCAGAGTCCAGGGGCCATTCGTACAATTTGTAATAGTCCACAATCTTCCCATTAAGATTATTTTCACCTTCAATCGGCAAATAAAAGATATTACGAATAGTGGCATCACCCAACACCCAAAAGTCGAGGACGTTTTGCCTGATGCCAAAATCACTGGGTATGTGAAGGCTCCCAAACGACTCATATAAATGAGCCGCCGAGAAGGAAGAGCCCGGAGCGAATTTTGATGCAACCGAGTATGCCGCGACCTTGATCGTCAAGATCAACTGGTCGATACCTAGCATGGCCAAGCACACCTTGCCTTCGGATTTGTGGACATGACCCTCACCAGAAGATGCCGATGAGGAATGACCGAGCTTGCTGAATTCATAAGTCGTTACTCCTTTGCAAATTTGGAATGTTTGAGTGAGACACAAGAAGGAGAGCCATAGCATTTGGAAGGCGCAAAAGATTATGTAGTTGAAATGAAAGCCGTGATGGTAGTATGCGTAGCAGAACTCATCATCGAGTAATGCGCACAGAAATTCATCGCTGGACTCATAGCCGTCCTCCAACTTGTCAAAGTATTTGCGAGAGAGGCTGACGAATAGGATGATCGCGATGGCCAAAGTATACGCGAAAGCCATAAAAATTTTGTGGTTACGAACTCCGATATCGTTATAGACCCAAGGACAATAATGATCGAAACGAGCCACCAAATTTTTAGTGGTGCGCGAGAATTTTGAGCGCAAGGGTTTGCGTACAAGAGTGTGAACGCAAAAGTGCGACGAATCGAACTGATGAGCCGAGATCAAGTCGCGCACTTGGGAGATCCGTATCGCTTCGTCACACGGAGTAGGCACGTTGCCAGGATTGATAAACAATGTCTTAAAGTACAGCCAACTAAAGATGACGACAACGATGGCCATTGTCACGTTGCCAAAGAAGCGCGACCATATGGTTTGAGGCAAGATGCAAAATAGCCAAAGAACCACGCCCCAAAAGGCGGTAGCGGTGAAGATACCTGCGAGGAACGGACTTTTCGCCAATGCTCCATCTTGTATGATGTATGTGGGAAGGATACAGCGCTCAGTGAGTTTGACCGTTATTGCAATCTCTGCTGCTGCTGCCAAAATCCGAAGAGGCCAGTATCCCTGAGCAAAGGAGCAGGTGGAAAATAGTACTGGCAACAAGACATAGGGCACAAAGAAAGTGGCGATCTTGCCCGTGCGCGGACTAACCCACCGAACCCGCTTTTCCCAGTTTAGGCTGGGGGACCGGTCGTCTTGACTTAGAATCTTGTGCCATGAGCCGAGACAATTCATGTCTGCCGCAATATCGAAAGAATTCTTGTTGGAGCTATTTTTTACGTGTATGTCGGAGCCAGCCTCAAGTAAAGCCTTGAGAGCCTGTTTGTTGTTCACCATGAAGCCCCAGTGTAGGGGGATGAATAGAGTGTTGTCGACTTTTGAAACGTCGGCCCCAAAGCTTAAAAGAGCGTTTATCAGGACCGCGTCTCCTTGATAAGCTGCCCAATGGAGTGCTGTTCTGCTTGATTGGTCAGGCTCATCAACGTAAATCTGTTTTTTGGACTTTTGGCTCACACAAGCCACTAGGATATAAATCACCATTATTGGGTTTGTAGTGTGAACAGCAAGATGTAACGTGTTGTAAGATTGAGCGTCGCGTATTGTTGGATCGGCCGCGGTGTTAGTTAGCAAGTAATCCACAACGTAGACCAATGATTGGCGGCAAGCCCAATGTAATGGAGTGGCCTTCAAGTCGCCTCCAAGAATGTTTGGATTTGCAAGAGAATTCTCATTTTCACATAGATACTTGACGACTGCAAGATGATTATTGATGCACGCCCAATGCAAGCCTGTAACGCCATCCGAGAAGCAGTCATTTGCCTTGACGGTGTCGGAGCTGATAAGGCTTTGTACTTTTTCCAAGTTGCCGCGCTGACAAGCATTCATGAACTCATCTAGTTCGACATTGAGCTCACGTTCTGTGGGACCAGAGTAATCGGAGGGACGAATAGTGTCGAGATCTTCTTTGCCGGTGTCCAAGACTGCATCCATGGAGGTAAGGGAGTCATGGGCCAGGGCCGAAGGACTGGGAGGTGAAAGAGATTCAAGCTCGAGATTAGTTTTGATATCAGGATTGGGGTCTACGGCAAGACCGGGAATCGTTTGATCTAGCGAAGACGTCGACGATGGCTTGAGAAAGCTTATCGGAGCATTAAATACACCCTCGCCTGTACCCATTCAGAAAGAGAGAGATGCCCGAAGGATAGTAGACGACAGAGTGGGCGAAACCATCTGGCTGCGCCCTACGGGACAAGATATCACGTGCATAAGAGCTTTGAGTAAAGCGTTACATAATCAGGTATTGAGGGTGTAGGTGATCGAGTAACACAACGCTTGGGTCCCTTCTTCAAGATGCATGCTTGCTAAGAAGACGGTGTAGTGCATCAGTGAGGAGGAAGCAAGGTCTGAATCTCAGATGGGGTCTGTTTAATTTCAAACGTCAACCGACGCAAAAGTTTAATTCAGTTCAGGTTATCCGGGTAAATACGACACCTTGTTACGCAAGGGCCTTGCTCAAATTTTTTTGTAGACCAGTACTTCTACAACATTATACTACAAGCTTCTTGAGAGTGCTGACCACAGAATGAAGCAACAACGCTGAGCTGTTAGACTCGCTTGCATATGTTATTAGTTGGCAGCTTTTGGTGAAGACATGACGCTTGTCTGATCGGTGTTACCGGTAGACATTGAGCTTTTCAACGAAAATGTGTCCGAATTGGTGGACAGCCCCTTGCTGATGAGCGATTTGATCTGGTCACTGGCATACGCGCCGACCTTGGCCGCGCCAGGCGCTATTTTTTCCTCAAAGACCGGCTGGATCTTATCGTTGATGTATCCGGGGCGCACTTCGTCCTTGGGGATGCGGCCCAAGTTCTTCTGGCCTACCCTGTACAAGTGCTTGTCTAGAAGCAAGTAGTTGCGCAGATTGGTCTTGTAGCCGATTCCAATGAGCTCTCCTACAAAGGGGATCCATCCCAACGCAAAGTCGACAAGAATGTTGAAGATGAAGAGGAGATGGAGATCGAGGGGGAATCCGTCGTCCAATGAGCGGGCTAACATGAGCAAACTCAATGACCAGTATGCCGATACGATCGGCCCCACGACGGGAACAAACCCCACGATGTTGGTCCAGCCAAACTTTATGCCGAACACGGAGAACCACATATCATAGCGAGTTGCACTTTTCTTGAAGGCTTGTAATACGCCGATGTCGTTCTTTGAGAGTCCCTCAGGAATCCTGCGAGGAACCTTTTTGTATTTCTGGTTTGGGGCTGGGGCGCCACTATCAGTAATTGTTGCCGGTTTCCCCACGGGCAAATACTCATAGTACGGGTCCTCCACGCCAATGCGATTGAGCTGATTGTCATTAAGCACACGTTTTGCGATGTACTTGAATATCCAGGACAGCATTGTGGTGAAGTGAAGGGGTGGGCACAAGTGGGGACCGACGGTACTAATACTATTACAAGGTTGCTATGTACTGGGAAAAAATGCGGTGTGGCTGGGGTCATGCAACGCCACTGCTCGCAACCAAGAATTGGGCGCTTACTTCATGGCCGCTTGGGTTGCGGATTTTTAGATGAATTACCCGCCGACAAGGAAACCGCTCCGTAATTTGCCCGATTCGGAAATTGGTCTGTTTATCACGTGAGAGACCCCACACATTTTTCTGCTCCTCCCTCTTCTCCGAGGGGGTAAGATTGGTCGGCATGTGTGCAGGACCCACATCTCCAGGTTGAGTAGGCGCATCGAGCTGTGGTGGTGCTTGTGGTTGTATCCTCGACTGTCCAGTTGAAGTCTGCGCAATGAAACCTCCGGTAATGCTTTTCGACACAGTCAACAAGTTTGCTGGGGCTATAGCTTATTGGTTTCCGTCCGAGACTGCTCACGACTTTTCACATGTGTTGACGGGCCAAGCTGACTTGAGCGGTGACGAGCAGAGCCTGGACGAATCTGAATACATGTACGATGATGAAGAGAATGATGGCGAGAATGATGCAGAGTATGATGCGGAGAATGATGGTGAGAGTGACGATGATGTTGATGGTGGTGATGCTATGAGCGCGACAAGATATGGATCCAACACTCCAAGATCATTGACCACCAGCCAACGCACACCCGATCCGTCCACTGGACTGCCTACAGCCTGGAACGGTGATGCAACTGATACCACTGTTCGTCCCGGCTCTGCCAACTCGAGAAGCTCCCAAGGGCTGAACGACGATACGTTGGTACCCTTTACCGGCTCGCAAGTGGCATCAACCATTTGCGTACCGCCGCCTACCCAGGAATATGTCGCGTCCCAGGTTCAAAGATTTGAGGATTTGGTGCAGCGCAATTCACGCGAAAAGGTGTCAGGATGGTGGCCGTCGTTTGTCAGAGAAAAGAGGACAAACTCTGAAAATGACGCTTCTGCGAATGAGCTCGCGGCGTTAACGGAAAAGCTTTCGCCTAGTGCGAAACGACAATTGTTGAAAATGCTTGTTGCTGACTTTGCAAGTGAAATGACCGTGGACGGCGAAGCTGGCGGTGAAGAGTTTGTCGACGCCAGCGATCAGGACTTGGCCGACGATAGCGCTATTCTCGTGGAAAGACTCGATCGGTTTGTGCACCTTGGAATGCGACTAGCGATCCTACTTGGCCAGGCAGCGATCCCGCTCGCGCAATCGTTGTACCGCAACTATCAGCGCGACAAGCTATACATTTTCAATCGGCGAAACACTTTGCGGATGGTTGACAGTGCGTTGGGCTTGATGCTGATCTTGGAGGAAAGCTTACGAGCTGGGAACTATGAACTGGCAATGGAAGTTGTGTGGGACCGCTTCTTGTGGCTCGTGAATCTGGCCAAGGAGAGTATATTGGCGCTGATGACGAGCGACTTTCCGGCAGACAGTGGCACAATTACTGGCATTGGACGAGCAACAATCGAGTATGCTATCCGAGCGTACAACAGCACGTTCTCCACACCAGCAGGATACGAGCAGCGGACTGATAAGGAGCGAACGAAAAAGTCGAAATCTAATAAGGAGCAAAAGAGAAGGCAAATACTCGAGAGGCAGAAACACCACATGCAGCGGGGTGGCGGGCCCACAAAAGAATACGGGCCGGACTTTTGGCGAGCGGTCGAGTGGGCCATACAGCAAAGCCGGTTTGATAGTTGATAAAAAACAAGTTATTGAACGGTCATACTGCTTGAGGTGATTTGACAAGATGGGTTTACAAGAAGGAATATGTACAGGGTGATGTACAAGAAGGGTGATGCGCAGGGTGATGTGCAAGAAGGTGATTTGTACTGAGAAGACACGAGAAAGGTCTTCAGGCGTACAAAACGTGCTCCTACCACGAGATACCTCACACTGTGAAAGCGAAAATGGGTCGGGACAATAAAAATAGTCTCGAGCTAGCACGGCGCTATTTTCAGCGAAACACGGCGTCACCTGCTTGCTTCTGTGCATGGCCACAGGATCTAATTTTAATCATGCATACATCATTCGATACGAGTGCCCAGCTGATACGAAGCGCGCAATTGTGCGGGGAACTCATTAGCTGATGCAACGCCAATCCCCACCCACCCCGTGAGCAACCGTGGAGAGGATCCTGCTACGGGGCCGAGGCAAAAGGATATGCCACATGTGGTGATCGGCCATACTGTGATGATACGAGGTGCATACAATGCCAGGTCGTAAATACGCGGGGACTTGAAATGTGGAATTTGAGAATGCGGCAACGGATTGCAGCCACGGAATGAAGGTGCTACGTGAGCACACACGCGCCCTTTACGTCGTTCCCAATACGAGGCGTGTGATCTAAATTTACACAAGTGGGAGTTGGCGTTGGCCAACGCGGTCGTTCAGGAACGAGAAACGAATTCCAACGGGACGAGGACGGGATCAGACGCGGTGAGCGCGTCTTTTCCCAATCTCAGATATTCCCCAAAAGGTCAGCGCGTCGCGCATGAGGCCTCGTCAAAGAAGGTGAAAAAAGAAATGAAACAACATGACACCCCGGCTAACAATGCTTGTGCGGCCTGATTTCGAGTTCCGGCCAACTCTGCGCCTCGTTCCATCACGTGCATTCGAAGATAACAGGATTCCGGTTCTAGACACGCGACGAGTTTATTGCGTCACACACGACTCCGCATGACACTGCGCATTTATATTCCGGACGGATCACCCCGAAAAAAAATCCGAAATAATTTTCCCATCCTCTCTTTTTCCTGTCGGGTATTGGGAATCCCACGTGACATTCTCGACTTTCCGAGATTTTTTTTGGTGTTCCGCCAGCATTTTTCGCCCACCTTCCGAAAAAACCCCCCAAAAAAAGCTCTTGCTCAACTTTTTGGCCCGCAGCAGGTGTCATTTCCCGTGCCCCCCACCCTCTTCTTCACCCTCCCTACCCCGAGCCTCTGCCTGAGACACCGCGCGATCCCCATCTGCACAAGCCAGCGCTCTCCAGCCCTCCTGCTAGTGACTCAGTCTACTGGTCCACCTGTGCTGTTTCTGCCCCCTCCGGTTTCAAGGCCCGTCCACTGGAGCAAGCTTTACGGTATTATTGCCACCGTGTCCCCCTTGGCGCACTCTGATTGGTTGATATTCTAGTCACACCTTTTTTCTGTCACCTTTGCACGACCTTTTGGCGTTTTTGCACGACTAGTGGGCTTTTGCACGACTTTTTGCCCCTCTGCACGACCTTTTTAGTCACTTTTGCACTACCGTATCACGCCTTTGTTGGCTTTTGATCCACATCCGAATATGGCTTTATGCTCACGTGCCCTCGCTAAGCGGCCCGGTGTATTTTCTCACGAGTCGCCAGCGGTAAACTACTTGAAGCGGCGCAGGACTGCATCCATCAACCCCACATTTGCATCAAATTTCCCCTGTACCCCTAACTCGGCCTCTTCCTCTTCCTCGGAGGAGGACCTGGACAGCGAAAACGAACAGAGCGGGTACGATATCCAGCAAGCACGTGCCCGGCGCCGCGCTTCTACTCGAAAACTGTTCACCTCGGACAACTCGGACATTTGCCGCGCCTGTTCCCTATATTCAGACGAGGAGGATGGTGACTCTTCCCGCTCAACTTTTAGCCCCAGTGTTGCAAGTACGGGTACTGGCACTGGCACGAGCGCGAACACGAACACATGCACCAAACCCCCACACCATGCCCATCGCTACTCTCTAAGCGCTGTCCCGAGCTTTGCCGCACCCCTGTCTCCCCCGCACTCCCGCTTGGCTGAAAGCGGCAAGGATTCTATCGTCTCCTCCCCCTCCAGCGCATTATCTCTGCAAGCAGCAAAACAGGATAAATTGGCCCGTGCACGGTGCTTTGATTATCTTGTCGGCTCTATTGACGAGGCGTGGGCTCGCTACTGCAACGCCACTAGCGACTGGGAAGACCTGGCGTTTGGCTGCGATGCTTCCGCCCTGATGAAACACAAGGCCGGAAACAATGCCGCTCCCCTGGCCAAACACAAATTCGAGGATGATGATGACGACGATGACGATGATGCTTACCTCAGTGGCACCAGCAATGGCACCGAATTGACCGACTACGAGACTGAACCGTACCTCCACCACAATCCTCAGAAACCTATCCAGAATCGCCCCTTGTGTCGAGATCGCGTGATGCTGTTGAGACCTATTCCTCTCGGTGCCTGTGCCAGCTCTCCCATCTCCTCGTCTTCCAGTCAACTACAAGCATTGAAGGACCGCTTGACCAAGGCAAAGTACTTTTTGCAAGACTTGGTCGACTCGGACCACTCTGCGGATGTCGAATGCTTTTGGAAGCGCTGGGATATGATAAAGTATGCAACTATCGAGCTCGTGGAAGACGACGATGACGATGAAGTCGTTGAGTCTAGCATTGAAGACCTTGAAAAAGGTCGGGTGTTTTGATGTGCCTTCCGTGTGTCCCTCCTGCGATTTATCCCCATCACCCGCAATACGAATAACTCATCCAATATACGAATAACCCCAAACGAATGCCCAACCCATCCAATCCACACATCACCCCGAATACGAATGAATGAATGAATGAAAATACCAAACCAAAAAAGAAAAAAATTTAAAGAATAGAAGAGGTGCAAGACGTGTGCGAACGGTAACGATTTCCTTTCCTGTGATTTTATTATTTGTCGCGAATCTGACCGGTTTCGTTCTTGTCAGCGCCCGAGTCATTGCAAAGCAAAGCGTCAGTTGCTGTTATATTTCCAAAGTGTCGTTGCCGCCGTCTCTGTTGCTCTAGTTGTTGTTTATATGTAGGTTTATGTTACGAATTGTTTACGAAATTGATCACGCTAGTGTAGCTTGGCCCACGACACTCTTTTTTTGAGATTGTGCTCGCGCGATTTCCGTAAAGGGAATGACGTGGTACCCCACACGTCCCGTGACCTGAGGAATGATGAAATTTGATCTCGTCTTTGCAGGTGCGGGTCGTTCCACACACTAGACTAGGATGCTCTTTACTCACATTGGTGCCCTCTTGGCTATCGTTTCCGCCGTACTGGCAGAGGACGTGAAAATTGGTACGTCCATCGTGTAATCTACAATCCAAATAATCATCTAACCCCCGCTCTAGAAGTCACTCGCGAGGTTCCCGAGGCCGAATGCACGGTAAAATCTGCGAACGGTGACACCATATCCATGCACTACCTGGGCAAGCTTGTGGACGGCACCGAGTTTGACTCCTCGTACACGAGAAACCAGCCGTTGCCGTTCCTCTTGGGAGCAGGTCAAGTCATCAAGGGCTGGGATCAAGGCTTGCTCGATATGTGTGTTGGCGAGAAGAGGAAATTGACTATCCCTCCAGAGTTGGCCTACGGCAAGTCCGGAGCCGGCAACGTAATTCCTCCTGATGCCACATTGAGTATGTTTTTCACATTCCTTGTTTCCCGAGTGGACTCACTAACCTTTTTTAGTTTTCGAGACCGAATTGATGGGCATCAACGAGCATGTCAAGGATGAATTGTGATCCAGAGGCCAACACTATATCTTATTGGACTTGTCTTGTAAGTAGATGGTCATTTGTAGTGCGTAATATATGGTGATGCAAGTTGGTTCGTATTCCAATCATTCCATTTGAGTGAATGTAGAGGCTCAGGTGTTTCTATTACAAGTTTACCAATGGATGTCACAAGTTCACCAATGAATGTCACAAGTTCACCAATGAAATTCACAAGTTTACCAATGTATATCACATCGAACTTCAGCCTAATAGTGGAATGTGAATCGCAGTACGAATCGCGCTCCCCCACACACCCACACCAACCACCACTCGCAGCCCCGCAGTGGGGCTCACCGGATTATTTCGGCGGCACGGGACTTGTACAAGGTCTGTGGGTCCTTCCCAAATCCTGAGCCCCACATTTGCCAAACCCACCAGATCTTACCCACTTCTTCCAAACTTCTCCTCCTCACATCAATGAGAAGAGCCGTGTTCAATTTTCTCGACTCGGGATCTCGTTTCGCAATCCTCTACGAATGCGGGATCTCGAAAACACCGCTTCGAAACTTGCCGATCCTTGTTCTCGACTCCTCCTTCAACCCGCCCCATCATGGCCACTACTCCCTCGTGACCAACGCAGCGACTGGCCAGGACTCGCACGTTATGCTCCTCTTGGCCATCAGTAACGCCGATAAGGGCGTTTGTGACGGCACAGCCCTAACCCATCGGGTAGAAATGATGTCCCTAATGGCAAAGCACCTTGCTAATAGCCATTCGCTGCTACATGTTCTGGTGGCAATCACAAAGCACGCCATGTTTGTCGACAAGGCCCGTGAAATTAATCGCATCTTCAAAAACGAGCCTAATTTCTTATTGGGGTTCGATACCTTTATACGTATCTTGAACCCAAAATACTATGAGCCGCGTCCATTAAGTGAGGCGCTCTTGCCTCTCTTCAACGTGGCAAAATTGTTCGTACTCACCCGCGAAGAACCGGAATTGTCCGCGCAACAGCAACTGGGCATACTAGAAAAGATCAAACGTGGCGAACTCGAGGGAGTTCCGGCAAAGTGGGCAGCAAGAATCACCATGAAGGAGGCGTTTGGCCCCACGACCGCACTAAGCTCGTCTCAAATTCGAACGCATATCCAGGAAGGGCGAAAATCTTGGCATGACCACTTGCTTCCCCTGATCAGATCTTATATAGAATCGGAACAGCTCTATTGAGAAGCTTTTTTGGTTTCGAGTGCTGGTAAATTGCTCAATGTTCATGCCGTTCATTATAGATTTCATCACCCGGCATTCGTTAGAGCAGTATAGTGATTCCTTTGGTGCGATTGCTTCGGATTCCGCGTCGCCAAGAGTGCTGAAAAACGATCGAAGGACTAGCCTGTCAGTCTTTGCAACCATTTTTGAAGACGCGCAGCCACAGGAGCTCACAAGGCGCTGTAAATTCTAACTGAAATTAATCAGTGTAGAATGACTCTATTTCCTCTTGGGAAGGCACATGTGTGCATGTTGTTACCACGTCTGATGACATCACTACCTCAACTGGAACTATTTGCAAGCAATGGCAGAAAAGTCATGGAAATTGCGTAACGCTACATAATGGTTTGTGCTATTTGGCTGGGTATTATTTGTTCCCTAAGATCCCGCGATCTGAGTCTTTTAATTGAAGCTATTGCTTCCGCTGCTGTGATGGCCGCCCATTAAAAGATAGCTGCTCTAGAGGAAAATTCGCCGACCGTGGCCGAAAAAGATGACAGGTATTGTGCGACTATTGCACAACACGGCACTACTACGGCGGCGCCCATACTTTTGCGAGGGATACTATATTGCAGCAACGCAGTGGCTGCCGAGAATACATGGCATGTATCATGGTGAGGATATTAGCCTGTTGGAAAACATCAGGTACAATCTGAAGCATCCCGTATGTCACATTAATCACCAAGAAGCCGCCGGTGCACGCAGATATCTCTTTCTCTAAGGCGCGACCGATCAATCGCATGCATTCACCAAGAGTTGTACTTGACCTTTAAGATCAAGTGCAAAGGTAGGAGTTATAAGAGCTCTTGAACCGTGACTCATGCGGTTTCCTGCCTTTTCACACTTCGCAAGCATTCCGCCTTCCATCAAGTGGCTTATAGGTATCGGCACTAGAAAGCGGAAAATATGACGTCAAGTTCTCATCTGGTAATGCATGGAGAAGTGTTCCTAATGCCATTTCTTTCTGGTAAAGTCATAGAGACCGAATCGCATGCGAGACATGCCATAGTCGGTAACCGGCTGATGCCGAATGACAATTGAACAAAGATGTTATAGATGTCATAGATGTCACACTTGATAGTGCGCGTCTGTTGACATCCAGAGCCGAGTCACGGCTTAACATCCGCACCTCATTCTCCCCTAAAGTGCACAAGGCTCAGCACCAATTACACCAAAAATCTTTCAATACAGATAAATTGTCAAATATAGACTTATCACATTACAAATGCCATCAGCCCGCCATATATCAACATCACAGCGAGTGCGATGGTCATGGCCAGTGCCCCAGAAGTTTTTTTATGCTCGTCATCGCTCTTGGTGTCGGCACGCAATGGTGTCATTGCCTGGTCCACACCAACCCCGCTGGCTTTGGCGCCGGCCGCAACATTCGGGGCAGGCGCGAATTTTGAAACAATACTCTCATTCTCTGAATTTATGCAGAGTACTCGGCCTCCACGAATGACTCGCGCCATTTCGGATCGCGCCCAAAGCTTGCAATCAAACGCGCTCAGCGTTGATCGGATCCTGGAACTTCCCTTCACCAACTTGAGCAGGTTCATCGTCGTATCCCTAATATTCCCGGCGATTTCAATGGCTCCACCAATAATCGCAAGGCTAGGAAAAAAGTCAATGCGTTCAACCTTGGAATTGTTCACCAACATGAGTCCACCGCCAATCTCCTGCAAACTGGGAAAGTCCACCTCAGAAAGTCGATTATTCTTGAGCAAGCTTAAAGTTCCTCCAACTGACTCGAGACGCGGAAGCTTTAACGTGGTGAAATGGTTGTTGGACAAGCTTGCAGAGTTTCGAATCTCTTCCAACAGATTCAATTTGATGTCCATTACTTCCTGGATGCTGACATTCTGCGCGGTCTTGAGGTATGGCAAATCCACCACTACTTCGGCAGAGTTGGCAGAGATGTGGAGCCGTTGAGTAATATGCTCCACATTGCTCACAATATTATCAAGGTACCGATTGTTGCTGATATCCAACACGTCCAATGATTCCGCGACAAAGCCAGAGAAACCCGCTAAACTAGTGTCGGAAATAGTAATGCTGCGCATGTCGCGAACTTCATTGGTAAACTCAACAAGACTCAAAATAGGCAACACCTTCCAATTGAGTACCTTAACCGATCTCAACGCGGGCAACAGCACAAACGAGAGTGACGTGAGCTCCGAAAGCGTGAGAGAGTCGGTTATTCGTGCAAGTTTGGGGGCCTCCAATCGCACTACCCACTCCAGTTTACTGACGAGCAAACTTCCAGAGAGCACCTCGAGCTTATTCAAGGTGATTATAGGGTCGGGGTACCCCACAATGGCGATATTACCCGTCACAATTGTGCATTCTTGCAATTTGGCCAAATCCTCCGGAGTGTGAATCTCATAATGCTGGTAGCACACTGTAGGGACTTGCGTCAGATAGTTGCCAAGAGGAGGCATTGGCAGCTGGCTATCAGTCGCGAATTTTCCAGTGAAACCGGATCCATACGTCGCGTCCCACTCTGCAGCTTCGCTCACGTCAAGGTCGTTATTCAAGGATTGAGAGAGGCTAGGTGCCGCTGCAACGGTAGAGTCATCCTTATCTGAAGTCCATGCATATGTATGAAGAGAGCTTGCAAAAAGCAGGAAAAGGTAAACGCTTCGCATACGTGGATTGTTGAGCATTCGAGAGTGCAAGTCGGATGGGCCGCATTATAAAGCAAATTATGGAGAGGCGGGATCACACTTTTTTGATATGCAACCAGATCTACCTGGCCACTTGCTCCTGTTCGGAAAGAGTGATTTCAATCGATAGACTTTCGATGAGCTGAAAAAAAGGGTTAGTCCTTCGATACTTGGAAGAGTCAGAAACTCGATCAAGATACTATTTCGGGAATGAATAAACCGAATCGAAATCACGATGTGTATTTGATGAAAAGCAAGTGCAGATCAGATCACATCGATCGCCTGAAAATTCAGTCGGAGTCGCTATAGTGGGACGGAAAAGGCTATAAAAGCCTGACCACTAATATAAACTCATAGGGTCTTTCCGATTCCGTTTCTCTCTTTAATAGTTATTAAGGGGGATGCTTGTCGAATCACAAAGTTTGGGTGCAAAAATACCACACCAACCGATCCGTCGACAAAAATACATGGGTCAACTCTTGCATAGACAAGCGTCTTAGAAAACAAGCATTCCACTATAAAGCGACCACTTTCAAGATGTGAAAGGAGAGTCTGCGCGCAACAAGACCGAATGTGATGAGTCGCAACGTTAGATCTACGCCGCAGTGACAATAAAAGTTTATGGTGCTCAGCATTAGACTGGATGAGCACCAACAAAAGCCGCAGCGCCTGCGGACGGAAGCGCATTCTGGTCGCGTATCGCCGTACATACTGTCTCGAGATCAAGTCCGGGGCGCGCTTACAGGGAAGATATCTTCGTTTGTGCGATATGCTGTATGAAGTACATGCTGGAGGGTCACAGAAGCCTTCACAACCTCTCTTCTATTCGAAATCTAGCGCTTGATATTTCGAAAAAGCATCCCACTATGTGATTCATGGTCTCGCCACCGGCTGAGATTGGCGAGCAAGTCGATAGGATATCGACGCCCGGCGTGAAAGTACATGCTTTCATGCCTCGAATGTGCCGTCATTTTTTTGTATAACAGCTTGGTATATGTCTATAGAATACCTTACTACTGTGGAATCATGACCCTGGACTTGCCTCTGAGTCCTCGCTTTCTGCGCTTCATGTGCTCACTCACTTGACGTCGTATGACGGCTCCGCGTTAATGTGATAATCTTTCTCAAATATTAAGAGAGCCCGATAATGCGGTATCGACGATTGGTAATCAAAATCAATGAATGCACTTCTTGTTAGTGCACCAAGAACAGGCCGTGTCGCAAGTGGTCTTTAGAAACCGGGTGCATAATATTAGTCCAAGCTACTACCCGAAAATCGCGTGCGGTGGATATGGCTATAGTCGGGTCTCTTGTCGTCGCCCTGGCGCTTGTCGTCGGTGGCTACATGCTTTTCAACAACGTCGGCGAAGCTTTCAATGTTGGCGAATTGCTAATGACAACATCACCCTACATGTGGGCTAATTTAGGAATTGCGCTGTGCATCGGTCTATCCGTAGTAGGTGCAGCGTGGGGGATCTTCGTGACTGGCTCGTCCATCATCGGCGCGGGTGTAAAGGCTCCTCGCATAACGACAAAGAACTTGATCTCCATTATCTTCTGCGAGGTGGTGGCGATCTATGGCTTGATCATGGCTATTGTGTTTCTGGCCAAGCTTAACAGTGTCCCGGCGCTGCACTTGTACTCCAAAGAAAACCTATACACTGGCTATTCTCTATTCTGGGCGGGAATCACCGTTGGCGTCACAAACTTGATATGTGGCGTGGCAGTTGGCATCACAGGCCTGACAGCCGCGATAGCCGACGCCGCGAATCCTTCCTTGTTCGTCAAGATATTGGTCATTGAAATTTTCGGGTCCGTATTGGGATTGTTTGGGTTGATTGTGGGTTTACTAATGGCCGCAAAGGCGCAAGAGTTTACTTGAAAACAGATTCATCACCAATGCAGAGGTGCTCACCCTGTAAGGAGAATATCGATTCAGTGATTCTATTCACCGTCACCCGATAATAAATGGATGTCGGGCTACGTTTGTTACAATGTAACCGGATTACCCCCTGAAAACGCAGCGGTACAGACTAGCGGACCACGTCGGAGTAGACGCATCTTCTGAAGAATCAAAGACACAATAACAATGTATCTATCTAGAATATGACGTATTCATTACAAATAAGAAGAAGGCATGAATTGCGAGAGAAAGATTAACGGAACCTTGGCTCGACTGTGCGTGACAGGAATTGACGCCGCCAGGCCGTAAATTACTTGAGAGATAAGAATTCTAATACGATCCGAGTATTGCCTTGACTATATTGAAGACCACGAAAGCGCAGTTGCTGCAAGTAAATTGCTTACCGTAGTTCGTATCGGCAGATTTTACTCGTCTGCCGATCTGACTTGACAAAGGTAATTAAACAAGAGTATTTCTGTCAGTGTAATTGTACATGATATCGAAGGATACTAGTCACACTCTACATTATATTTACACTTTACGCCCAGCAGACTACTCATCCTCAATGTAGTCGGGATTTTTCTTCAAGATGACCACGCCTTCCAACGCGTTGCTGAACTTTATCCACTCGTTAGGATTCTCCAACTCGGCTCGCTCTCCGTGATTGAGCAATACAGGCGTCAGCTGTGTGACCCAGCCGGTGATGGTCTTTGGCTTACCGGCCTGGCCCACCACGTCGACAGCCATGCCGACGCGAACATTCACCTTTAGCGGCTGCAACTGTTCATCAACCGTTACCAACATCTTGGGTTTGATTGCCGGTGCCAAGAGGTACAAGAGCTGGTGCAGAACATGGCTGGTAGAGTCGCTGAGAATAAAGTCCTTGGGTTTGAGGAGGGCGATTGCCACCGTCAACAACAGGGCCAACGATACCTTGGACAAGACCAGACGCTCGCTATTGAAAGGCAGCAATGTGAGCGTGCCCTTGCCCAAATGCAACAAGCCCTGGGCTACTCGCACCATAAACAACGTATCCGGCAGGGTGATGTAGTAGGATGCCAACTGGCGCAACAACTGGGCCAAACGCGCATTGTTGGTACCGGCACCAACAAGTCCCATAGCGTAGATGGCGTTTTGCGCGACTTCAAGGTCAGGGTCGTGCGAATAGCGCGAGAGGGTGTCAAACACCTTCATTTGCGGGTTGGAAGCAGACACGAGGCCCATGGCGAGGGGTACGGCCCTGCGAACGGTAGAGTTGCCATAGTGCATAAAATGAGAAAAGTGGCGCAACGCCATGTCGGAGCCGATATCTTCGCCCATGGCGACTGCCGCGACACCCAAGACGGCGATCCCTTGGGCCAATGTCTCGTCTTCGTCGTCGTCGTCTTCGTCATCATCTTCATCGTCTTCGACATCGTCCTCATCTTGTTCGCCTTCGCCTCTCACCACCAGTCTAAAGAGTTCTGCAACGGACGCCTCTCCCGATGTAGATCGCGGTTCGGGCGGAGCCAGTTGCTGGTCGGCGGTCTGCGATGCGTCTGGCATGGCAACGTCCTGTGACGCTTCGTTCTGCGGTTCCGGCATGCGCAGTTCCAGTTTCAGTTCGCTTTCGCTCTGTTCCTGTCGCTTCTCCTTGAGCTGGTCGATCTTTGGATGCGGAGACACCGAGTCGAGCAATCGCTGGATCTGTAAGACGTTGCCGGAGCCTGCGTGAGCACACACAGTGACCAAGACACGTGTCTCGTTGCTCATGGTGTCGATGGCGTCGACCGCCTGCAAGACGTCGTCAACGTCGTCGCCCTGGCCCATGTACAACAAGCCCAATCCTAATGCGATAAAGATCTGGAACTTGTCCATGGTCTGATTTTGGGATCGCTCAATGGCCATCTGCATAATGTGCGAAGCAATGTCGCCGTGGCCAGTTCCGACAAAGACAAGACCTAACGCAAGCACTGCGAGATCAGCAGTTTCGGCGGGGGTGTCTGCACTGCTGACCAAGGGCAACAACAAGTTCATAACTTCTTCATTGTTGGTACCGGCGTATGCGATACCCAAGCCGAGAACTGCCAGGGTCTGCACCTGAGTCAGCGGGTCGGCGACATACTCTTGCAATACGAGCAAGGAGGCGTCCTGGTCGTCGTGCACGTTTGCCAGCACAATACCCATACCAAGGACGGCACCGGCCTTGATGTCGGTCTCCGGCAGGTAAGTATACTTATCGAGGACCTCCAAGCCCTCAAAAGTCTTCCACAGGTGGATTGCTGCGAGAGAGGCCGTAGCCAGGAGCATACCCGGGCCCTTGGTCTTGTAGATCCACAGGTTGTTATCTGACTCCGTCTGGACCAACTTATCGGTCCCGAAGCCAAAGTTCACAAATGCGTTTACAAAGGCCGCAGCCAAGTTCTGTTTGGCTGAATCGATCTGGCCAGAAGAGGACATTCCAAACTTTGTGTTCTCCAAGTGCAGCTTGTAAATATCTTCTGGAACCTTTGGCAGCAACAAGTTAAGTTCCTTGGCGAGGTGGGCAAAGTAGCTAGGCAATTTGTTATTGCCAATAATTTCCTGAAGATCCGAGTTTGCCGAGGAGAGCTGGAAGCCGGAATAGTGATGAGCCAAGATGAAGCCCAATTGCTGGTGGACGAGGGTGTCTGAGGTTTTCGCAAAGACTTTTTCGATGCACTCGTCGTCGCCGAGCTTGAGGGCCAATTCCAAGGCAGGCGGCAAATCATTGTGGTCCAAGTAAATGCCAAGAGCACAGGACAAAAAGGCCAGGTTGTCGGGGGGAGCCAAGAAGGGAACACACGCAATCATGTAGTGACACACACGGGAATAGTTTGAAGCGTCGACGAGTTTGGGCAAGGTGTCAATGGCCTCGACTTCGAGGAGGAGGTCCACGGCATCTGCCTCGGCATTGTGGGCCATAAAGTAGGCGGCAATGCGACGGCTCAAGTCCAAGAGGTCCAGTTCGCGATCAATGAAAACCGAGTATGCGTCAACGATCTCCATGGCAAGATGACGGAGATACTCGTGGCCCCAGTCTTCCAAGAGAAGCGAGTGGGACATCAAACGGTAGCGGAGGGAGTCATAATTGCCATCGTCAGAGTACGTCATGGCGAGAACGGAGATGATGTCGGCCAAAGCCGAGGCTGCGTCTGGATCTGGGGACTCCCATTGGGAATGAGTCGAGGTCAATAGAGAGTAGTGAGGTCTCAAGAACTTGAGGGGTTTGGGGACGGCGGTCATGGAAGCCGTAGATTCCTTGATGAGCAGTTTCAAACGGGCGATGTGAGGAGCCGAGGAGGAGGCGGGGGAGGAGGATAGATTGGAAACGAGCGATTCGAGCTCATCTTTTAGGGCCTGGTCTTCCTCCGAGAGCTCCTCGGGGGGAGCAGCCGCGGTCTTTTTAGCGGAGGGGTTGGAATTGTTGGGGTTTGAGGTGTCAGGATTGACGGAGGCGGCAGGGGCAGCTGGAGTCAGCGGAGGCTCCGACGGCTTATCGCGTGACATATTCGCTGAGAAGAGGCAGAAGACGGCGGTTTTCAGGAAGCAAGTTTTGCCGTCAATAACCAACTTGGTCTACTACTCCTGGCCGTGGAACTTTACTTTCGGTGACTCCCTGTTCGATTTGATCACGTGAAGGATTTTCTCGACAGTTGCACGTGACAGATACATATGCAGGAACATATGGAAGATGACATAATCTTTCTGTGAGGGTTCACTGCCTGTAGCTGCCTGCCAACACTGCTAATCGTGGGAGTGTTACGTTCACATCTCGATAGTGCTACCCCTACCGCCGCCCCTGATCCATCTTGCTTTGCGTGTGTGCGCATGATCCTCAGAACTGCTCCTGCTGTGCCTCAACTCTAATCTCAAACTCTGCGATCTGACTTATCCGCACTTGCTGCAACACTCCACCACGCAACACTACTTTAGAACAACTTTACTTACAGACATTTGGTCATCACTACTTCCAGACAACACTACTTCCAGACAGCACTAC